>JAOUZG010044950.1:57673-98629 GCA_026289955.1 Argiope argentata | reverse complement strand
TATATATATATATATATATATATATATATATATATATATATATATATATATATATATATATATAATTTGATAACCTTTCTTTCTATGAAGTTAGATCTGAATAATTAAAACCTTCATGTCATGGCTTTTTTTTTTCTTTTTTTTGTAAGCAGCCGTATAAGACGAGTATGCTACGATAATCATCAAAGCATTCATTGTTTTTTGGGCCAAATACATCGCTACGTTGTCGCAGGTTATTGGACCTTTAGAGAACATCAATTTGTCGTAACAGGAAATTTGAAAGATGCATATCAATCGAATGGCACCAAGCACTCAGAAATTGGCTGTAAACGTCGAAAATTGCCAGCTCTTCAAATGTACTTCCTTTTTCAATATTTTTCTTTGTTCAACCATTGAGAAAATTATAAACAATCGAAGGAAAACATCTTGATATTCAAAAAATGAATTTCAAAACTTTTATTACTTTGAATTTGTTTGGTGTGCATAAAAAGATATTAAATACATTACATTTACATTTTTATAAAACTTAAATTACATGTTTATAAAAGGCTTTGGACTAGTTTATTGGAACTTAGAAACATGTGTATAAAAACTTTTCTTTCGGATTTTAATAAAAATTAATGTCATGCTTTTAGAACATTGTAAACTTATTGGATATTAACATTATTAATTACATTTTTTAAATTATAAAATTTTGGACTCTTATACATAAGTGGTAACCCATACATCTTTGAATATTACCAAAAAATAAATAATTTTAATTTTCTTTTTATAAATTTTTGTAATTACTTTATAATTTACAAGATGGTGAAGCATAATATGCAAACGGGAGGAAGGGTATCAGACATCACCATATATGAATAAATATGAAGAATACATATATTTTTTTTCTCCAGAAAAACTTAGGAAGAAAAAATACCTAAAATTTAGAGATCATAATTCATCTTTCACAAAGATATATGTATCAAAAGTTTATGAATGGATTAAGAATATATTTAATATATATTATTAGTTTGATAATAGCTTGCAAGAAATACAAGGTTATAAATCATTAGCCAAACTTAAGAGTCAATTAGATATGTACACATAATTTTTACAAAAGAACTTAAGATTGGTTCACAATATAAATGGTGATACAAAAGAGAACTGTTTTTCAGAGAAATAAAAAGATAAAATAAGTAACACGTGAAAATGCAATGCTTCCAATGACCAGTCTTTCGATCATTTAAAGTACACTTGTCTGTTGATACAATACCCAATTTGCCATTGTATCTATGATGATATTCATGGCTTAAACAATATTTTATTAATCTTTTTCTATAGTAAATGTATCCACTAACTATTCTTCCATATTTAATTTGTTTATCTTTTTCTTTAACATTTTACTTTATTTCATTGGCAAAGATTGAACCGTGAAAACCAATTATTCTTATGTTCCTAATGCTTGCCTATTATTAAAATACATTTAGAGCATTTGGAATCACCAAGCAATAACATAACAGATTCAATCATCATTTTAATTGAATTTGATTAATTCTATCAAATTTCTTTTCTTTAAAAGAATTGTTATAATCACCTTTTATATAGCAAACAAAATACGATAGTTAATATAAATCATACCAATGGAAATATTTGTAGAGCCAAATTAAGCAAGAATCTCACCATCATTGATTTTTAAAAACATTCAATATTTAGTACATTCATCAGAACCCGTTACTCTGCAAATTTCACTACTTTTTTTTAAGAGTGCCGTATACACGCCACCTACAATTTTCAAACGTAATGTTATCTATCCTATGGGAAAATATTGTCCCGTGTTTCGTTTGCTATTACGGAGTCTTTATTATGAAGTCATTCTGCCATCGCAAGAGGGAATAAAAACACAGGTTTCCCCCGAAGGAATTTTTTTTCGTGCGTGTCAAAATATTTTTAAATATTTAATAAAAATTGAAAAATGTCAAGGGCGCCATTTAAATGATTTTTTTAAAAAAATCTATCATAAATAAAATAAAACTAGCAACTGAAATACATTCGTTTTGGTACCTTCTTTCCGATACATATAATTGTTTAAAAAAAAGAAGAACAGCATTTTATACTTAAACTTGGAAGAATAATTTGAACTCCCCCCTAAAGTTCCTTTAACTCCTCCCTTTCGCGGAGGAATACACACTAAACCCTCCTTTTACCACGTGATGGATTGTTACTTTTATTATCTGGTCTTCACCCCGTCTTCAAATTTCCCCCTAAGCATTTTCTTTCTGCTTTTCGTTTTTGTTTGTTTTATTTTGTTTACCATCACAGCTGTGGTCATCTGCCCCTTCACAATCTGCACTCGTTTCAGCGAATACTACCGCAACCCTGAAAACAAAATTAGTAAACTTTTGTAAAAGAATTTGAATTTTGCATTTAGCAGCATTTCCGGACGGGCTAATTGGTAGTGATAGAATTTCAGAAGTAAAATGCACAGCAAATATTACTCCGGATGAAGTAATAAAAGTTTTTAAAAAATTTATTTTGGAAAATAAGCAAAGATGAAAAACAACCATTAATAAAAATCATAAATATTATTTTCAAGTGCAGGTCCAGCTGCATATAACACACACATACACACACACACAAAAATTTTCATTTTCAAAGTCGACGGCAGAAAACAGAAAAAATTATTCAGAAATCCAAAATTTTGGCAATGAAAAAATAATTAAGATTCTTTTAATTTGACTGTTTATTGCCAAAATTCGTTGATCTCAGATATCTCGAATGAATGAAACTTCGGATCCTTTTGCGATTATACAGGATCAAAAGAAAAAAAATTAATGGAAAAAAAAGGAGATAGCACTAATGCTTTCATAGCTTTTTTTTTCTCTGGATATTTTTATAACCGTACTTTTTTACATACAATTCATAAATCAATGCTATTTTGTCTGCATTCTTTTTTTATAAAAATTTTATTTATTTGATCTTGTGTTTATGAGATTTTGTACATACATTTATCTTATTCATATATCTTTCAATAAATAATGGTTAATTTTATTATAAAGTGAAAAATAAGATTGCTTTTATCAGAAAAAAACAATTAGCGGTAATAATTCATTTAAAGAAAGTAAGATATAAGAACATTTATATATATTTTTATTTTTTACTAATACTTGAATATTCTCAAGTTTCTGAATGGGTTTTCTTCAGAATCGTTGATATCTATAGTCATAAAAGAGTAAAAAGTGTATATATGTGTATATATATTACAATAGTTAACTAAGCAATATCTTTATTAAAAAGTTGCCTTTGACGATCAACTGGTTCAATAGTAGAAAAAATATCTAAAGCTTTACATATTTTATATAACTTGGTTTCTAAATAGCCTTTTTTGAAAAATATTTAGCTATCAAATCTTCAGTTTTTGATAGCTATTTAATTGTGTCATATTATTATGTAGGCCTTAAACAGTTCTGTTCATTATATTACTTATCTCTTACTAATTTTCTGTCAGAGTGCATAAAATTTACACGATAAATTAGAGTGGAGAGGTTAAATTGTAATTAATATAAACGTTTTTTCTTGAAATCAAGTACATCTTTTTTTTTAAATATGAAAATTGAAAGCAGAGTCGTTCAGTAATGAAATTGTATGTACATTGCAGAATAACTATTATCATGTCAGAACATATTTTGGGAATGAGGTTTTCTGGTGTCAACAAAAATCCGTAGGTGAAAAATAAACATTTTAAATTTTATTATCGGCACGAGCATATCGAAAAATCAGCTTTGAATAATGCGTTGCCGTAGCATTTACAAAAGCTCTAATTTTAAAAAAATAAATTAATGACAACAGCCAATAAAACCTAGAATAACGTAATTTTGAGCACGTGATTATATGAAATGTAATGAATAGGAAATTATATTTTTTTAAACAATAAAAGCGAGAAAAAGTTTTTTTGGATCGTTTGTAATACTAAAGGAACTCATTCAATTAAACCATTAAAATAAATAAAAATATAATTTAAATTGAATGAGCACGTGGTGCTTGGCCGTTCAAGAAATTATGTTCTGACACGATACATTGAAATATGCATAGCAGATTTCATTTAAATCTTTTGTAATTTTCATAACATCTTAAAGAATTATTCAACAGAAATTTCACAGATTTCTCGTGAAATTCAATTTTTAATTTTACTTTCAAAACATTTAAATGATGCAAATATAAATATTTTATATGACTTCAGTCAATAAATGTTCTTATAAAAAAATATGAAGTTTACATTTTACACAGTCCTTTTGTCCCAAGGAATCATATTCTGAAAAATACTCTTCATACTTCGAGTTTTAAATAAATAAACTTCCTGTCTTCTGCTATCAAATCTGTTAGTTTTTACATATCAATATTAGATCAATCAATATTTCCATAATCAATAATCAATCCAATCACCGTCGAGGAATCCTGGTAGCGTATCTTCTTTGAGACCGTCTATGAAGTGTTCTAAAATCGTCAGTTTTTGCAGAAGAACGACATTCAAAATTCATAAATTATTCAGTTTTAGTGAATGATTCAGTTGATTGGAAATCAAAAATGTTTCCTTTAAAATATTGATGAAGAAAACTGAGTTATCATTAAAAAGATAGGTTTTTTTTTTTTTTTTGCTTTATTGTTATGCAAACATTAATTTTGTGCTGTTAATAGTTTCGTCAAGTTATAGCATTGTAAATTTTATAAAGTTTTAAAATCTTGTTATTCTTGAATGTAATAAATTATTAGAGGTATAAGGCTCAATGTTAGTAAAATTAATTAATATTAGGTTAGAATATTATCTGTACTGCGTATAAATAATACTGAATGAGAAAGTTTATGTATTAGTTGAAGTTTAAACACTTTCGTTTTTCAAGTTCCTATTTCAGTTGAGAATGTTGAAAATTAAAAGAGATGCATTGCACAAAATGCGGAATGGTATACGGTTTTTAGAAAAGTATTAAATGTTGAATGTCTCATAGAATTTGAAGTTAAATATACTCGTGTGAGTAAGCAATCAAGAACAAGTAAATTTTAGCAACCATAAATCTAAATTATAAAAATTAACTAAAACTAAGTTGGTCGCTGCTTTTATGACAACGTTTTCTTATATGACAAAAAAAATAATACTTTTTTATGTGTAAGCATTTGTGTAACAATATAATTTACAACTATTTGTTTATCAATTCCTGGTGACATAGGAGTAATCATAATTTCTATTTCGTACGAAGCAATATTCCTACCAAATTATTTAATTGAATCTCGCACAACTTTTTAAAAACCTTTAGTTACAAATACAAATAAACAAAATTGCTGACAAGCTTCCAGAAATACGGAACAGCCTTGATTCATGATGAATGTCAGAGAGAGAAAGATTTGCAGTTATTTACTCTTTTTTTTTTTTTTCTTTTTCTTTGTGTTTAATGTTAGTGACCATATTAACCATATTTTATTGAAACAAATTCTTTAGAAATTAGATTCATTTTTTGAAAAATCTCTAACTTCTTTTTTATTGTTTCCATATTATTTTTTTTATTTATAAGTAAAAAAATATTAGACGAATTTTCAGTCTCAAATATTCCAGATTCTGATACAAAATATATCAACAAATCCTGGCTAAGTAGATGAATGGTTGTACTTTCAAAATCCAATAAATAATTTAAAAAAATAAATTTTGGAAATAATCACACAATTAATGGTTTAAAAATTTTCAAAACCAGGAGTCATTCAATCCAATATGTGCATTTTACAATTTAATTCATTATTTTTCCTTCCAATTTATGTAAATTGTATTAAGTTGGTTATATCCCACGTTTAGGAAAGCTGATGAATAGAATTCATCCTAACGTTATTTCCAAATTAAATACATTTATCTTTTCTTTTTAATGTGGTACAATGTGCCATTTAATTAAAATTTTGGATATTTTCTTTTTTGCGAAAATCAGGCAGAAATCTGGAGCATCCCAGCTACACAGAAACACCAGGCAATGTTGCACAAGTTGAAAAATACAACCTAATTTTTTTTCATTTCCTTTCTCATTTAAGACAATTCAATATATATTTTAAATAAATAATTTATTTAAAAAATTAAAAAAGGAACATTTTATTAAAATTCACTGTTAGTAATAAAACTATTGAGATAAAGGATTGAACCCATTCTTCGGAAGTGAGTCCGATGTCTTACATTTTCATACAAGTAGATCTTGCCATTCTCCTGGATTGAAAAATTAATAAACGTAATAAGTGTTAAAAATAAAGTCGTGTCAAATAAAATTCTATAAATAATTAAATTATTTAATTACTCATTCTTAATTACAGGATTCTACGATATTTACAGAATCATAAAAATTAATTAAATGCCCCAAATCGAAGTGCTTCAATAATTAATCAGTGATGAATTCTATGTTCTAAGTTTCCTTCTAACATTCCCGCTGCCCTCAGTACGATTTTCTGTGCAAGCAGAGAAAATCTAAAATATCTAGCTCAAAAAGTATCTTTTCCAAACAAGTTTTGTTTGTGTGAGTGGGGGGTGATGTCCCCCAAAACGGCGTCAGTTTCCGAGAAGCATCTACAAGGAGAAAGGGCAAGTTTTATTGGGGGTGGGTCAAATGACCTTCTGAATGTAACACTTCCACACAGCAGTATCTCCTGGGGACCAGGAATTCTTTTCTGGTTGGGTGTTATTCGGCTTGTCAATCAAACCTTTTAAGCTTCTTTCGTTAGCTTAGTCACCGCCCTATCACCCCCACCGATAGGAGGCGCTTTCGTCGACATCGAGTTTTTTTTTTCTGTATACGGCACTCTTAAGCATTGGACATCCAAAAGATATTTGCGAAACACTGCGGCCAATTCTGAATGAAATATTTAACATTATTTTTCATTCCTTATAGTAATTATTTATAACTTTATTAACATATAATGCATTTTCAAACTGACAAATAAAAAGTCAAGTGGAATCAACTATACATTTATTATGAGTTGCATCAAAATGTTCTATGTCAACTGTTTTTTTAATTTAAAACTTAGGAATTCTATATTTTAAAATGCATGTGGAATTTGTGATAATTTTTCAACATTAAAAATTATATTTCTAGTGGGTTTAAAAGACAAACTGGAATTAAATATACATATATGTCAATGTAACTCAACGTGTCATATATTAAATTTTAAAAAAATACATTAAATCAAAACATTTATCAGTAAGCATGTGTATCTCTGCAATCCAATCTGATGGATTGATGAAATTTAATTCATTCTGGATATTCAAAATAGCTGAACTGCATTTAAGAAATAAATGAACTGATGCATTTATTTATTAAGAAATAAATGCATGCCTAAACAACAAAAATTCAAATGTTATTTTCATTATATATTCTTTTGGAGATGAAAATTCAATTATATCCATTCTCCGACTTTTGAGAAGAAAGATACACGACTTTTGAAGCAATATATACATTGCTTATACACGCACTATTTCCTCCTTCATATCAGTAAAGGAGGCAAGTATTTTTATAAATAGACAAATTGTTAAATTGAATGATTAATTGCAATTTATGACAAATATAATTTCATTGAATCCAGTTTGTCAACAAGATTATATAAGAAATTAATAATTAAATTTCAATGTTTTTCACTTATAATAAAAAAATATTTCTGCAATGTTCAGGATTTTTCCTGAATCCAGATATTTATTTTTGCCAAAATACCTTATGAACAAATCCGAGAAAATTTGTAATAAAATAATCAATAGTTTCTGCATAACCTAGATAAAATAAGGAATGGTCAGATGAGATCTCTCTCCACAGATTTAATCTCTTCTAATCTTCATACATATACATAATAAATACAAAAAAATCACATTCTTAGAAAAACTGTTTTTATTCAGAGGAATGATACAGAAAATTTATGATTCAAAAATGTATCCACATGATTTAGAGAAGTCAATCATTTTTCATATCTGAATTCCAAACACAAACAAAATAGCATGGAATAGTGTCATCTTATTATCATAACAACATTACTACAAAATCATTTTTGAGCAATTACCTATGACTAATATTACAAAAACTGTACTACCAGGTAGGATTGTAACATTCATAATTACATGATCATTTCTAAAAAGTATTGGGCTTCTTGTTTAATGAAATAAAAGAAACTATTTAATGAATGCAAAACAATTCTTAATAAACATCAGGATTATTGATGTACTTAATTATAGTAATGCTTTCTACACAAACATACAGTTTCAACAGAAACCAAGGTGAAACTTTTCAAAATAAGTTTCTCTGAATTGAAAGGACCTTTCTTTTCTCTTTCCATTAAAGCACATGATTGAATGAGTTATTAAAAGTGGACAAGACAATTTAATGTGCGATGGTTAGAAATATAACACAGGTTATACCTCTCCATAATAACATTGTAAAAGTTCAATGTACGCTATATTTCTTGAGATGATTACTTCCATTTTTTTTTCCGTCTTTTATTTAGAACTACAATAAAAGTTTTTGTAATAAAAAATTTACTTTATAGTGAAAATTGTTCTTTATTTACACTACGGCAACAAATAATGTACATTTAACAAACATACAGTAAATACAGGCTAAAATGTATGTTGAGTAAGTTAAATGCCATGTAAAATACCAACAATAATGGACTTGGAAACATCAGTTTTCAAGCTCGATTGTTGCTGGGATGTTTCAAGCAGGAAGACAAAAAACGCCACAAATCACACTGAGTGTCAGGTGTACAAAATAAAATGAAGGAAAAAAAAATGAAAGACTTCATGGAAAACATCAAATGATAAAAATTCCACAGTCTGTTCACCGCATACGGTAGTCAAAAGATCCACAAAGCTCGGACAAATCTCCTTTGAAATCAATATCAATTGAAAAATCAAGATCTCGCTGCAAAAGAAAGAAAAAAAGAGTAAGATAATAAAATCTAATGAAATTAAAACTAAAGTTATAAAATCTATGTGCTAATATTTTCTAATTATTATAATAATTATTCTATATTAATTAAGTATTCAGAAGGAATCTCTTTACCAGAAACTTAAACAGTAAAGTAAGAAATGAACATGTCAATAATAGATAACAAACGACTACAGACACAAACCTTATCATACATCCACATATTATACAGTTACAGAGTTAAAAGAATATGCTAAAAATTTTGCACCTTTCTTTAACAGCAAACAGGTTACAAATTTCAATTTATACCACATAGCTCGTCATGCAATATTTAAACTTCAGAACTTTCTGTTCAGTTATTATCCTCTCCATTTTGCATATATTATACTAAAACCTGTTTCACTAAATATTTATAAACACTATTAATCCAAAACCCTTATTTGTTTTTATATAAACCAATAATTTTTTAAATCATAAATTGTACATAAAAATATAATTAACCCTTTTCTATTGCATCATATGACAAATATATATATATATTAGTTGGTCCACTTAAAAATAAAATGTTTCTGCCTTCTAAAAAAAGGAATTTATTACTCTTAGTTTTTAAAGCTTTATAGCATTTTTCTTTTTATGACAAAATCTAAATACCTCACCTTATTTTTAGGATTTGGCTGCATACTAAATACACCATATATTTCTTCACCTTTCTTAACTGTCAGATAATCATCAAAATAAAACACTGTTTGTTTCCAGTGTGTGTAAGGTGCACCAGGAGCTATAATAAAAATAAAGGATATTATAGCATTAAGTAAAATGTTTTTTTTTAAAGCTTTGCAGAATTCTTTTAAATGTTGTCTATTCCGAGTTTTAAACTGATTCATTTAAATTTCCATTTTTATAGGAAATGGAGTAAAACTAATCAGAGTTCTAAACCTGTAGCCTATTAATGACAAAATATCTGAAAATATATAAATTGCAAAATACGTATTTAATGTTTCAAAAAATAATAATAATAAATATTTTTCAAGTAATCAAAAATTTTAAATTATATCCAGAACCTTGGTTAGCATGAGTTCCCATATTTATGAATATGGAATAAGTAAATACAACAACAAATGAGCATGCTGTTCCAATCTAAAACAAATTTATGATTGATAGGCTTGTGGTAAACTATAAGTATGTAACACAAATTTGAGATTCCTAGATTTGGTTTTCCTTGTTTTCGATCTCAATTTTTATCAACAAAATTTTATGTAAAGGTGTCAAATATATAAAATGCATTTTAAGTTTTCAAATGGGAAATTCTGACAATGAGAATCTTGTATTTCATAAATACTTCTTAAAAATCAAAAATAAAATTTTACTAACACCAATAAAAGGAAATGACTTTTTGATTATGTATACATATTTATTTATCTAAAATTTTACTAAAAAATTACGTAAAATTCACTATTTATTTTGAGGGCATGAAACTTCAATTACAAAAGAAACAAAATCTTCCAAGTGATATATAAAAAAAGCTCATACATGGCAGATATATAAAATTTATTTCATCTTACAACTCACCAGTAGAAAAGCCAATGCGTTTATGACACTTAGTGAACTCCACATTAAAATATGTAACAAATGCTTGAACATAATCATCTCTTTGGACGGAGAGAATAAATGGTGATTTAAAGGACAAATCTTCAGATTTCACAGTGTACAAATCTATTTCCTAAATTAATAATAAAAAAAAACAGTTAATAATTTTCAACAGAATATGTACACCTTAAATTCGATGTATATCACATTAATTTGATTATATCACTTAATTCGATGTATATCACTTTATTTACATCAATCTTCAATACATCCTTCCCACTCAATATTTTAATTCCTTAGAAAAAAAATTTCAAAATATACCTTCTCATCAAAACCAGCAGAAGATAAAACAAGTATCAGAATACAGATTACATATAACAATATTCTACATCTCTTTACAATCTTTTATTCAAAATTCAATTTTAAAAACAAATTCAAAGTGAGATGCTTAAAAACTATATTTAAAAAAAAATACAATTAATTTGAAAGCACAGTATTATGTAAGCTTAGAGTACAAATTAAGATATATACATTTTCTTCATTTAACTAAGTGATCAGTAAATACTTAAAATATAATTCTAAGAGAAAATTAACATCAAATATTATCATTAATAACACATAAAGCTAACAGTTTTCATATTAAATTATGAAATATTAATTTTTAGAAAGTAGAATGCATAGCTTAATTACCATATAAATCTATACACAAAATTACATTCATATTTTTAAAAAATCTTTTAATTTTAATTATTAAATATGTGCTAAATATTTACTTTCAGTAGACAACTTGAAGTTACAACTTGTTTGGGATCTACCACATCCACCAATGGTTCAGTGATGGCTACTTTTCTTATACAACTCATGTTGAAACCATACACACTGTCCCACCCTATAATAAAAAAAGATTGGATTACATTAAATTTCTTGTATTTTTACAGATCATGTTATTTTAGAAACAGAAATAAAACTTACAAGATATTTTCTCATCTTTATATTGCCTATCTTCTATGCCCAAAACAAAAAGAGTAGCTCTATCAGGAAATAACATCCCATCAGGTTTCTAAAATAAAAAATAATAATTTTATGTAACTAATAAACAATTTTGAAAAAGATTATAGAATTTATGTAATTCTCTATTTAAATTCCTTAAGAAATTATAAAATACTCTCAATGAACTAATAAAATAAAATTTCTTTCAAATGACCTTTCAATTGAAAATCACTCAAATGACTTAAATAACTTTAAAAATTTGTCCTTTAAAAAAAATCTTACCATCATTTATTTTAGTAGAGGAAAAAGATGTTCTAAAAGTTAACAAAATTAGGGGGAGATTTACAAAAAGGTTATGTAACACTTTTTTTCACATAATTTTTAAATAAAAAATGATGCAAATATAAATTATATTTTAAAGTTTAGAGCACTAATAAATACTTTGAAAGGATCTTTTCCACCTAGGTGTGGAATTCAAATGCAAGTTAAATTAAAAACAGCTCATTTCACAACTTTCATGGATTTCAATAATCCTCTTGGTTTCCAATATGTCTCAAATGGCTTATGCAAATTATACAATGTTTTAACAACATGTTGTAAAAATGCCATTTTTATCCCCCCCCCTCCACTTTTTAAAAGAATGTTGCAAAAACAAAGTGGAGAAATTTCAAAATTACAGAAATATTTGTTTTCTTTCCCACTTCAAGGTGCATTCACACACAGCCAATTATTGCATGCAACACTAAAAAATTATTTTGACAGGAAGTGTTAAGGCAATGTTATCAGGACAAAGGCAAATATCCCATCAGGTCAATTATTCACAATTGTCCCATTGATGGCACATATTCCAGAGGTAGAGATGTCTTCACTGCCCTGCAATAGTTGGTTGATGATAGTTGATTGATGTCTCCAGTAAATATTCAAGAGCAGATGCTCAATTTACAGTAAGCTAATTGCAAAATATTCTAAAATGCATAGATATTAGAAAAGTTTTGTTCAAAATGGAGTTGTATATAAACAATGAGTTAAAGATTAATAAAACTTATAGTAAAAATCATAAGAATAATAATTCACAAATATTTAAATTCTCATGACATGATAATCATACATGTTTATTAGAATCTAAAATTATGCTTCTGCGTCCATTTGTCTCTTATTAAAAAGTCATATAATAGTTAAAAAAACGACTTATAAAATCTTTTAGGGAAATTACAAATTATAAATTGTATGACCCTTCTACAGTCAACAAGGATTTCGATGTCAAAAAGATCTTCATAGTGCAAAAGAATCAATTCCTCTCCCTTAAGACCTAAGAGAATGTTTATTTGCAAGTATGAAGAAGAAAAGCTTAACAGAAAATTTTAAAAGGTAAACAAAACTTAGAAAGAAAAAAAAGCAGCAGATAAAAATTAGACATTAAAAATTCTAAACATAATTTGACTCAATCCTAATAGAATTACAAAATGTCTCATGGATTAAAAATCCTAATTACCAATTCAAGTATAATTAAAATTAAAAAAAAAACAATCTCATTAAACAATTAAACTACATCTTTGATCCCAATATTTATTTGAGAATCCCTAGGCATAAATTATTACAATTATTAATCAACAAAAATTATCCAAATTAATCTCATTTTTCAGAAAATACTCCTTTAAAACTTACCAGCCATTTGTCTCGAGCAAAAAGAACAGTGTCTAGCATTGATTCATAAAATAGACAATATCCCATCCATTCAGAAATGATGATATCTACTTTTTCTACAGGCAATTCAACTTCTTCTACTTTTCCTTTTACTATTGTAATAACTGAAATTATAAAGAAGTTTCTTTTAATTATATTATATCTATGAATATATAAATGTAAAAGAATTTCATATTCAAAACACACACTATAAATTCAAAACATTTCAATGGACAGACATATAAAATTAAAGCAGAAAAGCCAAACATATCTTTAAATGCTAGCTGATGCCAGTAAATGTTAATTTGTATCTATACAAAGTATAAAATGAAGTCTCCTGAAAGCACCTGTTTGTTAGAACCACAAAAACTCCCAAAATAGTTAACAGATATTGGATATATTTATACAATTTTGTAGAGCATTTATTAGGGTAAGGTTTTAGTACATTAAAATATCAAAATAAAAAGTTTTATAATTGAGCAAATATAAGCAAAAACCTCAGACTATGCATGAGCAAATACCACATGCTGTGGTAAACACATTTGATACATTTCTTTGTTTACGTCTGATTTTAATCAGTGATTCAAATCTCATTAACCTCAAAAGAAGGAAATCCAACCCTGGTAGGACACATTAAATGCTAAAAAGCTTCATTTGTTACAAGATAAGGAAAAATATGGTCAGCTAATGAATATCAGAGGAATTATGTACACAGTTAGGGAAGGAGTCTTTTGATGAGTGTAATAACTGACTTTTTTCAAATCGTACAGCAACTGAATTGCAGGGACAGAATAAATCTCCTGAGGAGCGAAATGATTGCATGTGTTTTGTCTATGGATATATATATTTACATTTTAAGCAGTCTAATTATTTCGGAATGTATGCTATAAATTATTGTTTTGTAGCTATTTTTTGCAATTTCTAAATAAATTTAATGTTTGATGTTTCTTAACATGTCCATGTCATATCAGATGGAGGTTAGATTTAAGTTTAAAAATAATTTTTCTTCTTGAATTTGTATCAAGGGTTGTGGGTACTGCTAGTTAAGCTGTAATAGAATCCTCACAATTCAATCTAATATGGCAGAACAAAAGATTAAAATTTTAAAAAATTAAGCAATCAAGAATTTTATAAATGTACACTTCCTACATCAACTATTTATAAAAATTTTTAAGAAACCAAGGTTATATAATAATTAATGAAAAGCAAAGACAAAATTATTTCTTCAAAAATAAAATGCCAGATTGAGAGCTGTGGTTCTTATTGGTTACTTTTGCTGTTTTTGTCATTCCAGTAAAATTTAAATATTTTTATAAAATATTATAAATGAATTTTTAATATAAGGTTTGTTAAACAAATTTCTAAAATAAAATACTTTATATACAGGAAAGAAGACTGAATAATAAAAATATGACTAATTATTATGTTAATATCTCAAATATTTAATCACATGAATACAATTTTAAAATGCATGGACTAAAATTGTGAAAAAAAATATATAATTCTTCATATAAACTTGCCATTATCAAGATGGTTGTCTTTAACGATTTGTTCTGCATGTTCAACTATACTAGAACATTCAATCTACAAGAAAGAAAAACAATTTTATATAGAATTAGTGGCAATATTATAATTAAATTTTTTATATGAACCCCTTATTAAAAGAATACATACTCCAATAACTTTGGTCGCACCAGCTTTAGCAGCAAACATACACAAAATTCCTGTACCACATCCAATGTCAAGTACTGTTTTGCCTCGAAATAAATGTTTATTATGGTACATGGCATTTCTGTAAGTCATAGTTCTTACTTCATCTTTTAACATTTCCTAAAAGAATAATAAAAAAATTTATGTTTGTTAAATAATAAAACAATTTACTCAAAAAAATACAAAAAAGTAAAATTTCACAAGGTATTTTTTTTTTAATTTTAAAATAAACTAACCTCATGAATACCAAAATGAGCATAAGAATCAAAATAATAATCTTTTGAAGTCATTTCTTCAGGTTTGTAAGTAGTCAGGCCATTCATTTCTTTCTGGCATCTCCAACATACTTTACTGTCATCCTGTTTAAGAGTTTCACCATTGACTAAAGTCTCTGACGAAACTGGATTAGCCCCATCTGTTGTACTAACCTGCAAAAGAATCAGAATTAAAAATAAATTATAAGCAAACTATAAGTTTTCTATACAAATCACATAAGATTCAGAATACAAAAATAAATAAAGGATACACCAATGCAATAGTCATATACTATAAGAAATTTCAATTCTAATAATAAGCCATTAATAATTAAATTTTCCTTTGTACTACACATTTCTAATACAAACTTTAGATTTCATTACCAATAGTTTCTCCCTTCATATCCTACAGAATCGAATACATTTACAATTAAGAAATAGAATTTTTAATAAATATATTCAATTAAAAAGTCACCTTTGATTAAATAATATTTCTATGACCCTTATAAAATTTCTTAATACAACATTTCATACTGTAAAAAATAGCAATGTCTAATAAGATTTTAAAATAAATTATTGACTTTTATAAATCACCAACTGATAAGAGATGATGCAATTAAATTTCTTTAATGATTTTAAAAAAATCTAAAGAGATGGTCATTTATAAAGAAAGGTTTATAAATAGAAATATGGATCAATATCACAGCAAATCCTTAGTATTAATATTCAACACTTTCTTTTCTCTTACTATAGATCAATACGTTTCAAACTGTCACAAAGCTGATTAAATAGCATACAGGAAAGATAAACTGAAGATTCAACTTGTTCTGACAATATAATTCTTTTTTAATTTGAAAAATTCCTTAACCTGAGTTTTAAAACAATATACTATTTAGAATTTCTTTAATGATTTAAAAAACACCTAAAGAGATTTATAAAGAAAGGTTTATTAATAGAAATAAGGATCAATATCAAAGAAACTCCAAAGTTATAACTTAAAAGAATTAATCTTGTTTAAGAAATAAAATTCATTCCTTATAAAGAGTAGCAATATAAGAAAACATATCTCCTTTTAAAACAATTTTTAATAAATTCTACATAACAAACGTAAATCACAGCAATTATAACAAATTAAAAAGCAATTTAACTATGAATACAGTGTCAATGAAAACACAATAGAATGCAGAGAATTCAATAAATTTAGTTCATTCCAATACTTTTTTAATATAAAAAATAGCAGTTGTTTTACTTATTACCTTCTTGTAAATATAACAAAGCACAATTGGCATAAGAGGAGTAATGGGACTATGTATAAAATGTCGTCACTACTCTTATGCCCTCAGCAATCCTCTTAATGTATAGATATGTTCTTTATAAGTCTTTTTAATAACTAGGTTACAATACAAACAATAATTCAACATAAATATGAAATTCGGGAGGGGAAGGGGAAAAGTTTAAAAAAAAAAACTATTGCAAAGTCTTAGAATATTAGAGTACGATGAGATACGTCTTTGAAATTGAAACTAAGAAACTTTTAGAAGATTAAAGGCCCAGATTTGATATTTAAAGCCAGCTGACAAGTATTTTCTTACATATATGAAAATAATTAGAAAAAATTTACAAAAGATGGCACGAGGCCGTTCCTAAGAGAATTGAAAGGATGTAAGATTTTTAAAGTATTTACAGCGATAATGAAATGTTTTTTTGAAAATTTAGCAGCAACTTTTTTTCAATATTTTTTTAGAATTGCAGCAAAGATCTACACATTAATTATGTTTTCCTTAAAATGAATTTTCTAAAAACGTGCACATTACTGAAAATAATTAGCTTCTAAAATGTGGAACTAAACCAGAAAACTTTTATTGTTGTCTAATAATAATCAAACATTTCAACATCAGTTAAACTATACAAATATAATTGATTTAAAAAATTCTTTATTGTAATTTAAATTCATGCAATCATAATAATGCGGCGTAAGTTTAGGCTTACCGGCATTTTTTATTTCAAAGTCATTAATGTTACTATAAGAAACTCGTCATAAGAAAAATGAGCACTCATTAATCAAATAAAACTTTACCTCCATTTGTTCAGACATTTTCGGATCAAATTTTTTTATAACTAATTGTGATAATCAATTGTCAAATTTGTACTTCAGCACGCCATCGAGACAAGATACACACAAAAGATTCAAAAGAAAAATAATTTTTACTACAGTTGCAGTCAAAGCGAAACCACAGACAATTGATCGTAAAATCACTAAAATTAATTAGCGCAAATACCAAAAAAAAAATCACAATCAGCTAAAAAATACTATGATTTTCTTAATTGTAAAAGAACAATGAAATACAAGTCGAGTTTTTTCTTTCCAAAATCTAAAGACCCATTTGGTAATTAAATGCTCAATAAATAGAGCTTATGATAGGTTTAAGTTTGAAGATATGCTCCCCAAAAAGTATAGAGGGACAATGAATATTCTGTACGTATTTGTTCTTATTATTTATGCAGAAATTCTTATTGAAAAAGTAAAACCTGTCTTTTCTAACTTTTGATTTTAAGTTCATTAACTAGATATTCATTCTTTATAAATACAGAATGTATATTCATAACGGCGGAAAGTAGAGTGTCAATGATGTTATATTCAAGAAGAAATCAACATTCCTCAGACAACACCCAGATTAAGGAAGGGCAAGATGTACAGAAAGACAAAATATTAGGGAGATGATGATGGTTTTTCCAACTTAAATCTGTTGATAGTTGAAAAAAAAATCATACGATATTTCGGTTGCCGTTTACCTTCTCTACACCGCACCAGCAGCATAATATCTTATGTTCCTGATTTTATATATAGGAATTAAGAATCTTTCAAAATTTTCAACGAGACAAGTTTTTGGAACTATAATTATCATTACTATTACAATAATAGGTTCTCACTGCATTTTTCTTACCAATTCTAGTGAGAACAGGACTTACCAATTTACAAATAATGGACTAAGATAGAAAATAATAATAAATATTAACAGGCTGCAATAAACTCGAATGTGGTATACAGATTTTCTAAATATGAACCATTATCAGGAAGTTGGATGATTACATCAATACACGACATTAAATTCCCGGATGCTTTAGAAAATAAAAGATAATAGATTTGTCATGGTCTAACTGCTGTATCTGAAACAACAATATTTAAGTAATCTGTATACAAAAAGGTATCCGTACTTATTTTATATACAAGGAAATTAGATCATAAAGTAAATTTACCTGCTCGTATTATTCCGAAACTTTAATTGTATTGTATTGGTCTGATTGACAATAACTTTTTTTTAATGAAAACCCCGATAACGTGCGCAGCCGCACTATGAAAGCTGAATGACAGACCACGGTGAATCGGAACATTTCCTTCTATAATTGATATAAAAAGACTTCCATTACCAAAGATTCATGAAATTTTCTCTATACAAAGGTACAATCTGACTTTGGAGAGCACCTGGAGATCAGCAGTACCTTTATAGTTTTTAAAAATATTTAAATTATACATACATGCAAATATTTACAAACCTACTCTGGCTACTTTTATTGTCCGTAAAAATGATGACAAGAGAAACGATTGCTGGTTTTCCCACCTCCTCTTTAAAATAAAATTAAACACGTGATATAGTCTCCTCTAACAGCACAATAATTTCACATCTTTTTACAGCATTAAAAATATCGAACTGAGATATCATACAAATTCCTATGTTAATACAGGTATGCCAAACTCTTATGATAATATAGGAATGCACAAACCACTGATTAAAATTGATTAATTAAAATATCTCTATATAATTATATGCATGTAATTTCATACTGAGTTTCAATCCAATTTTAAAAAAATGCAATTTTTTCATGATGCAATTTATTATAAAAATATTTTCATAATGAGACGATGGAGATCATGAGACCATTCATTTAGTTAATGATAAATATCGATATAACTAATTTATTACACATCTAATATATGAAGGCACACCGTGATGCGTGAAAGGAAATCAGACCAAGAAATTACTATTGAGAAATAGGTCCCCAAGAGGTACCCTTTTTCTTTCTACAACCAATTGTAATCTGTGTTTCCAATTATAATCTCTATACAGTATATAGTTCAGATGGCAAATTCTGACAAATTGAAATAGCAAAACATTTATTTTTGCAGTGTTTTGAAGAAATTTATCTTCAACATCTTACCGAAAAAATAAATAACACTCGAATTTAAAAATATTTTTGACAAAAACAGTGAAATAGGGTTTTCAGATTTTCTTAGAATAATCGAAATTCTTTTTAATTTTATGTCAAAACCAATTTTAAATTGCGATTTAATTGAGTCCAATGACTCAAAAGCCCTTTTCGATCATGCTGTTCCAACCACATATCTAAATTATAAAGCAGAATACTTTGTTAAAAGTATAAAATTTTGTAACATAAAATTTGCGAATGCTAATTAATTAGGAATATGGTTAGAATAATTACAAAATTGCAATGATACTTTATTTAATAGGTATAGGTTTAAATTTACAAGTATTGTAACTTAAATTTCTCTGGAAATTACGCAGAAAAAAAATCTGTAGATCAGGACACATTCACAGTTTCTTATGAATAAAGAAACTGTGAATGTGTCATTTTTGACGACCGGGAATATTGATTATAATTTATTTTATTTAAATTGATTAGATACATTTTCAGATATATGATTCCGCCAGATTGACAAGCATTAAAGCCCTTAAAAATATATCTTACATATGCTTTCTTTATTGTGTGTTGACCAATTCTAATGGTGACACTTCCATGATATTAAGGGGCTATTAAAGATTTAAATATCTGGTTTATCTATCTTCCAAGATATACATGTTAAATTAGGTGGCTGCAGGTCTGTTTTGTAGAACGAAAATACGCACATTCCTTCTCATTCTTAGTAAAGGTTGAGATATATTCTGGTCCTGTTAAGTGTCTCAAAACCCCCATCAGAAAATATAAGAATATACCAATGAATAAAATTTAATTTTATAAACGGGATTTTGCGCATTTGGTCCGAAATAACTGCGGAATAACTCCGAAATAACTGCAGCAGGCCTTAAAATCTCTAAGATTTTTGTGAACATCTATTATCCAAGCTGCAATCACATGCTAACCTTCAAGTTGTTAATCTGTGGTTTATGAATTATGATGAATCCGTGGAGGTGTTACGCTTTTATACAAAGCTAACCCATGTTAAAAATCTATTTTGAGCATCAAACTTTTAATTAATTTCATCTATCGAAAAACTATTGATATAAA
This sequence comes from Argiope argentata, assembly GCA_026289955.1. NCBI lineage: Eukaryota > Metazoa > Arthropoda > Arachnida > Araneae > Araneidae > Argiope > Argiope argentata. The sequence continues at coordinate 78,192 of JAOUZG010044950.1, read as the reverse complement.
AGCCGTTTGGGTACTAACGTACTAGACCGTCAAAGGCAACGGTTTAGTAACTCAATGGCGACGGGTTCAAATTTGGCGATAAACTAATTGACGCCATTTAAACCAACAAAAAGGCGGACGATAGTTAAGGTTTGAACAATATTTTAAATAATGGCGGTTTAGCAACTCATTGGCGATAAAGATCGACTGTCTAATACGCAAGTACCATCGTTTGTTATTAGGAGACGCTAATTCGCCAAATTAAACTTTTTTACCATCTGCAGTCATAAAAATTTTTTAAAGAAAAATTAAAACTTTACTACCTTTCCCTCACCAACAACTAACTCGTATTAGATTTTTATACATCTTACTAACATATCAGTCACAAATTAAACTCCAAGGTTCGTTTCTTTCAAACCAAACATTACTCCAAATAGAATGCACAGCATTAAAATCATTTTCAAGAAATTTTGATACATGCAGCAGCTGAATTCTGAGCGTGAGGACTTAAATAATTCAATTAAACAGAAAGAATGCCGACCCGCCTTATAGCAAATTTTTAAAGAACTAATTTATCCCCCCCCCTTTTTTTCAATGTACAATTTGGCAGTGATGGAACCTAAAAACACTATCAGAAATTGGCACAGATGTCAGCCTAAAAACATTAATATTTTTAAAAAAAATTATTAACACACTATCTTGTTAATTACTGACATATACTTGTGTTATAGCTGTTGATAATAACACGCTCTCAATTTACAATAATGAACCAAATTATAATCCTTCTGAAGTTGCAACTTGTAGAAATGTAACAGTGTGTGTGTGCGGGGATCCGAACAATTCAAAACTAGAATAGAGATTAAATAATAACGTATTTGTTTTGCTTTCAAAAATAAAGTATGATAAAAGTTAACAAATTTCAGTTGACAATTGTTAATTTACAAATGATGAGGTAAGACAAAAAAAGATTTAAAAAAGACTGTATTTCACCCAGGCAAATTATAGCAAATCAAAGGTTTTTCTCTTGGTTAAGATTTAATAAAAATATATAGGAAATATGAATTTTTTGAATGAAAGATTTCAATCTTCTAGTATACTGACATGCAATAATTAACGATTTTGTAAAATTTTATTTCAGCAAAAAAAGTGATCTTTATTTTTTCAGTAACTTTTATTAGCATTATTGAAATAAAATCTTTATGTGATCCATAGCATTAAACACACTTATAGTTTATTACAGATGCTTTGTATAGGATCATTCATTTTATGAGAATCCCTTATATGAACAGAGATGTCTAGTCATATGAGGGACACTCGTACTTTCTGAAGTTGAAATTACATCAGCAATTCTCAAATATTATTTGAAATTTTAAAAATTAAATATCATAATTTTACTAAGAGTGAAAGACATTTTTAAAGTGTCACCAACATTAGGGAGTTGGAGACTAATTTGGTTAGTCATGTTATTTGATTATCGGATACTATTGTATAATTTCAGCGATATCATTGAATTTTATACGACTTTCGCTAGAAATTGCCCAAGATGCCTTTTAAAAAGGTTTTTACATGAAACCATAGAGGAATTATTCAAAACGTATTGAAAAATAGGGCATTAGTCCTATAACAAAAACAAAAAACTGTTTTTGTTATGGGAGAAATGTCCTGAAATTCGCAGAAAAGAAGTCTAAAGGTTAATTGAGGCATTGCATCATGTGAATTCTACAGATACACTGCTTTATAAGAATTGAATTCTTTTCCGAAAACAAATATAGTTGTGTCTATGTATGTAATAAGTTGTACTGCTGTTATGTACAGTTACAGGTCCTATGATTGGGAACTGCTGTTGTAGAATTAACCACACTTCTATGGAGATATGCATATATTTTGGTTAGTCATAATCTTATATGTATATCATAAAAACTTAACCACTGTTTATTTAATTATTACTACTAGTTGTTTAAAGGTGTGAAATATCAGGGAATAAAATTCTATTATAATAAAATTGTTATTTTTTAAATTCATATGTGATACTAAATTTTGATTTTGAATAATAGTTTCTATAGCCAGCACTTTATATCAGATAAATTTTTTTAAATGATTAGAAAAATCAATTTCAATTTCAAAAAATTAGTTTTTTAAATACAGATTTAGAAGCTGAAACATATGCAAAAGAAAGAAACTCATATGGTATTTCTTAAAATAAAATAGAAACAAAATAGACAGAAAACATTTCACTTATTTAATACCTCATAAGTATTTTTTTTTTCATAAATGCAATAAAAATACATCATTCATACATATACATACATACAGAAAAATTTATGCCCTTAAACTTTTTGATGATTAATGAAAACTGTAAGTAAAATATATATTAAATACACACATAACACACATTTTTTTTCTCTTTTCATTTTTAGGTAAAATTTACAACTGGAATAAATCCATCATATATATTTTAAATACAGTTTCTTAATCTGTCATAACAATTACTTGTGCTCTAATGAATGCATTTCTGTTCTGTTTACTTTTTTTAAAACAAAAGGTTAAAAACAAGTGATAGTTACTAAAATTTATTCAAAAGATAAATAAGGGGGAAAATAATAATAAACAGCTTTAAAAATATAACAATAATGTGAAATGCACTACAAATTTTAGATGTTGGCATCTTACCTGTAAATGCATAACCAAATATATCAAAATAAAAAAGTAAAACATAAAAAAATTTAAAAGAAAAAGGAAAAAAAAAAAGTGAGAAAATATCAAATCAAAGCAGTTATTTATAATTCTAATAAATTTTATAGTAAATAATGGTATATTTTATAATACATTATTTTCTAAATAACTTTCTTATAGTTTAGCTATTAATGGGATGTTGCTGAAAAAGAATTTAAATATTAGACAAAATAAAATGAATATACTATCTCAGAATCAATAAAGGAATAAAAATTAATTTTATTTAAATATTTTTTTGTACTTCTCAAATAAAACATTTAGGTTCTTTAGAAAATAATTAAATTCAAATTTCAAAGGACATTCATTTCTTTACTATTATCAAGAGGCACTTAATTAGAAATTCAAGATAAATTATTTGTTTCATGAATTTCAAATGGATATTTAAAGTCATTGAATGCTACATTTCACAGATTTTTTAAAAAAAATCTATGATGGATTAAGAATTGTTCCAGAAAATTAAAATCAATGAAAAGTTTGTTCATAAATTTCTTAAAAGTCAGCCGCATAGTCCAAAATGTAGTTTTTCCATGAAAATAATGAGTAATTCCTTGATTGCTACTTTAAATTTATGTAATAAGCATTAAACAAAATATTTTAAAATTCTATTTATGTCAATAAATAATAATGCATTCTCTAAATATTTGTTATAATTATGTGAATAATAGTAAATGAAGAGAAACTCTATGAACAATTTAAAATATAATGCATGACTCTGAAATTACACATTTCATTTTTAAGTGAGCAACTGAATATGTCACACAAAAAAGTTTGAGATGTATTTCAATAAACACTTTCATGCAAAGCAAGAGTAAGAGTTTTAAAGATTGTTAAGAGTGATTTGAAATTTGTGGGTGTAGTTTATATAAAGGACATTTCAATACACACATAGAATTAAACATGTATAAACTGAATTTGGTTTTCAGTCAGATGATGTGTACACATAAAAATCACAGTAAATATTGTAATGATGCACTTTATATCATAGACATTGCAATGCAAAGCTAATGTTTTGTAGAAGAAATATTTTTATGGCAAACTTTATAAAATGAAACTTTACAAAAATATTATCAAAAATTGCCTCCCACTTAATGAAATTTATAAAATATCTTTTAAGTCAATCTTTGTTTAAACCATTCAAAATCCAGTGGCATAACTTTATTTTTGTTTAATTTCTGATTATGACAAATATATAATTTTGTTAGGCAATAAATTACTTTACTAAGCAAATATATAGTTCTATAATTTAGATTTGTTATTAAAAGCTTAATAGAGATTTTAAAAAACCCTCAATCGAAATTCAAATAATATATTTCATTAATAACTTCCTTAAGAAACAAACTTAAGAAAATTCTCAAAAAATAATTTAATTAATATCTTTCAAATAAAATGGAGGTCTTAAAAAAGCTTAACTAAAACAAAATTGTAATCAGCAACAAAAAGGGTTTAAAGTAAATTTGATATTTAACAATTAGAAATGCTTAACTGCTCTGAATGCTAAAAAGGAATATATAAAACTCATGTATAGTAATAATACACATATACAGAAGTTAATATAAACATAATTCCAGTCTAATGAGACAAAATACTAAATCATACAAAAGGCTATTAATTTACTCAAAATAAAAAAGCTAAACTTTTAATCAGATAACCAATCCGTAAAAAAATATTTAAGGAAAAGCATGATTGATTTAAAATATGCAATTCCAAAAGCTTTAATTGGAATAAAAATATTAGTAATTTCAAGATATGATCCCAAAATATTTTTAATACAAGCCAATTTAATTTAAGAGTTAAAAATCATCAAGTGTATATGTATATATTTATATACACAGGCAGTGAAATTTCATAAACAATTTTTCTTTTTTGATGTACACAAATGGAGTTAAAAATTTTTCCTACTTTCAACAAGTTTAGTATATTTTCGGTACTGTGCTGTCATTGCAAAACCACATATGCTAATAATTAACTAACAACTTCACTTATGTATATAAAAATTTAATTTACTAAATTTTATTACCTATATTTAAAAAGAATTCACTAAATCAACATGTACTTATATTATCAAAGGCATTTTTGATTTACCAATAAAAAATTCTTTGTCTATTTACAATTTTTAAACTATATCAATAGCAATATTTAAAATTTAAACAAATTTATATCACATTAGAAAATAGAAAAACAAAAACAGTAATAAGTATGAAAGTACAAAACTGAGAGCGGTTTGTAAAAAAAAATCATACAAAATGGAACATAAATTATCTAAAATACAAATATACTTTGACAAACAAACAAAACAAAGAACATCAGTGCAACACTGTACAATGATCAGAGTATTCAGATATGTCTTTAATGAAGCTTGAAAGAAATGAGTTTAAAGAGTAGCATGGTGAATGATATTGCTATGCACTAATTAAAGTAGAGAACTGAATGATGGCACACAATGCAGCATAGCAAATTTGAGCCTTCTTCCACAATACATAACAAATGATAAATTGTTTCTTTGCATAGTTAGATATAACTTCAGGATATTGTAGCTAAAGTATGTCAAAAAATGTTCGATTCTTTATTCAGGCACAATAAGGTGCATAACAAAAAGAAGCTTTCTGGATCACTAAAAAAAAGCAAGGGTCTCTTTGTAGCTTTCCTTTGCTCTTCTCATTGCAAACAAGCCTGTATCTTTTCAATCCATTCCTGTGCTGCAACACTATCAGCTGCCATAAAGTTGTAAGTTCTTCTTATTGTACGAAGCTGAAATTTAAAATGTATCACTCATATTAAATGATAAACTAATTAAAAAATTTTAACAGAAAGAAAGCAAACCAGCAACAATATTTCAACAGTAAATAATAATAAATGAAGCATTTCCTCAAGTTATTGATATTTACTGCATGATTGATTCCCTCTCCTCCAGGTAACAAAAGTAAATTGAAGCAAGCTGCTTTATAAATGCTATGACAAAAAAGCTCAATTTCAAATTTTAAAAAAAAAAACAACATTTTAGCATTAGTTAAAATTCAGAATAAATCTCATTATACTTCCAATTTTATCTTTAAAAATAAAGAATTAAAACACGAGATAAAAAAAAATATTTGGCAAATTAAATTAAGACCAATATGTCTTCCAATTTTTTCTTAATCTGGACACCCAATTACTATTTTAAAAAACAATGTAGGGTTGGCAAGTGCAATTCAGGCAATCACTAATTGAGATACAGTAATTTGAAGTTTCTCAAAAAAAGATAAACTGGAAAGCTATTCATTAGTGTTGCCACAAATGGTGTGCCTTAAAGTAGCATTAACAAGTAATATTGTTTTAAACATTTGCAGTTACTTTGGTGTTAATTAAAGCTTTATTTTTCCTTTTTTCTCACCATTTTGCCATAAAATGAAATATAAATACTTACTACAACACAACAATACTTTTCATAATATTTATCAAATAAACCTCTAAATTTTCCCTGAGGCAGCTACTAATTGGTCTAAAATAATAGAAATTGAAGATCGTAGCTTCATAGCCCAGTCAAATTAAATAGTAGAAGAGTGATTGTTTAAAATACAACAGTCACAAAAATATTGTGCTAAACCTGGAATTAATTTATTCCCTCAATATACTTTATGTGATTTAAATATACTAAATATACCTCTAACTTTTGACTCAAAATAGTTAAAAATAATTTTTTCACCATTTTTTTTTTCAATTAAAAGTATAAGTCTGATCTGATATTTAGAAATTATTTATTCATACAAAATCAAACTAGGCTCTGCATATGAACAATTTATACCTAACTACTTTGATTAATATTAATTATTCCTTATTTTTATTTTAGAGTGAAAAATTCATTTATCAATATTTTAAAATTCAAAACAAATTTAAATTTATAGCATAAAATAATGAAAATAAAATGGTAGGAGGATAATAAAAAAAAGTTCCATTATTATTTTCTAAACTACTCCTCATTATCAATAACTAACTGATAGAAATTATAAATAATATTTAATGGATGCTCTGTTGCCAGCTTTATTTTTTTAAAAAAAGCTAATTTAATAACGATGAAGCTCAGTTCCCTTAATAGCAGATTTAATTGTACAGCATTAACTCAAGCATCTAATTATTGTGCTAAAATTTTTCAACTCACTATAAAGAAGTTTTAAAATACATTTATCATATTTTTTATTTAATTAAATCTTTTATTATTAAAGAACATTTTACCAGAATATTTTTAAGAAAACATAAAAACATACAAGAGTTAATTTTGTTGGTATTTAACAAAATGGATTTCAAAACTTATAAAAATGAATAATGACAAAAAAAAATTTAAATAAATAAATAAAGGAAAGAATCAAGATTAAACTTATTAACTTACATCAAAGAAAGCTTTTTCATCTGCCTTTTTAGGAGCACCTTGAACTGAAGTGGCAGGGGTAACAGATATAACTTCTGCCAGATCTACCAGACCTTTACTATGAGAATCTTCCATTGCATCATAATATCTCAACTATTACATAAATTCAAGATATTAAAAGATGAAAGTGTGTAGATATACAAATTAAAATATACAGAAAGAATTTTTTTTAATTATAAAAATAGCATTAAAAGCATTCACATAAAAAATATACTTTTCCTCATAAAATACAACAAATGTATTTATTTAACTATAACAAATCATATAGCACTGTTACACAATTTGATTTAAAAACAAGATAAATGTAATGCCAATAATTTATAAATACTTTATTGCCAGATAAAGATAAAATTAAATCTAACTTTACAAAATTATAATAAATTATAAAAATATTCAAATGCAATATATAAATAAAAACACACATGTGCATAATTTTTAATCAACATATTTTTTAAAATGTGCGTTAAGAAAATTTCATTAAGAGAAAAAAAAATAGTATTGACTCTTTGATTGGGAAAAGTAATTAAATGTACATTTATTATCTGAAAATAAGAATTTATTCTCATATTTTGAGACCTAACATACATTTAAAAAACTTAAAAATTTTATACATTTTTCAACATAATTTTGTTTTAATATTATCATTATCAAAATAACAAAATAAAAAATGCAATGAAAGGAATTTTTCAAGTGTGAAAGTTAAATTAGAAATTCCCATGTTCTGAGCAGTTATTACATACTAAAATAATATTAGTAAGGATTAATTTTGAGAACCATAGTTTTATTACCTGATGCTTAATTGAATCAAGAACAAACCATCGTTGTTTCCATCCTTTCAATAAAGCTCCTCTTTTGTAAAGGTATCCTTCATGGGTCCTATTCTCCGCAACATTAGAAGAAAATTGATCATAATATTGACTACTAGTTTGCAATGCAGTGACACCTATATTAAAAGTAAATTATATATAATTTAATATCTTTACATAGGAGAAGTTGCAAATCATTCTAAGAACAAAACAATAATTTTAACAATATGCAATCTTTCCAATAGTAAATTTTAATTTGAGAAAATTTTGCTTATATATATATATATATATATATATATATATATAATGATATTTTTAAACTCTTAATTTTAATCCTAATTAATTTCCAAAAGCCCTATCTTAATTTAGCCCATAGTAATATCATTCTAAAATATTATCTTATTTCATGATCCATTTCACTTGCTCTAGTTAATTAATTCAAGAGAAGCTGTGTAAAATTGCCGAAACAGCTAAACGCCTGTTACTTTCTCACACTCCGTGGGAGAGATGAAAATTGCTGACCTAAACAAAATACTTTTAGAAAGATCCCTGTGTTTCCCTTATCTCTTATCTGTGAAACATGGAAATCCCCACAGAAATCCAAGTTTATAAGCTCTATAAAAAATATTTAACCCTATCAAAGCCTTGGTATTTAAGACTAGGGATAATGATTTCCCGGCCTTTTTTGTACACTTAGCTTTCGTGAATTCCGTGTTTTGTCGTTCTGTGTTGTGCACGTCACTTTCGCTTGTAAATAATGCCTGCTCCCATGATGGAATAAAAAGAACTTAAAAATTCAACCTGTATTCTCCATGATTTCGGCCACAACTCTGTCATTTATTCTCAGCAAATTATTTAAATGTGTTTTTCATTATATATATATATAAGGTAGAGTGAAAATTATAAAATTAAAAATGCATATATATTTACTTTTTAAAAGCCACAAACTTGATCACAGTATGCCATATTTCTCAGAGTATATTTAATGTAGTAAAATTTGTATAATAATAACTTTAGCTAATATAACAAACAATAAGACTTAAAAGCATTATACAAAGTAGATCATTAAAATTTTAAACCATAAGCAAATTATATTATATTCATTTAGAAATACAAATTTTTCTTAGCTTTAATTTATTTATAGCATTCATTATTAGTTTATTAAGTTTTGTTACTGATAAAAACTTGAAAACAGAAATTAGAAAAAATAATTTACTAAAATTATGAGCTACATAAAAATTTTATGTTTAAAATTAAAATCAAAATTGTTAATTTACTGCTTAAATATTATATACTATTTAAAGGAACTAATTAAAATATTTATCAAACACCAAAAACTTTATTTCTGAAAAATGATTTAGTTCACAATCAAAAATCATTTATCAAAGCAAGGTTCTTTTAAGTAGAAAAGTAACAACATGATTAATATATTTATTAAACTCTAAAATAGCTTCTGATTTATATATTTTCAAGAAATTTAATCAATTTTTTTTTTCCTAAATAGTGAACTAAAGCAAATTTCTAGTTAAAACTGATATAAATCATCTTTTTTTTTAAATGCTAAATAAAGAACTGCCTGCTGTAAAATTTGAAAAAATAGAACTTTAATAAATTAAACAGAATTTTAAAATGTCAAGAAATTAAAAAAAGTAAGCATTTTGATGCAAAAAAAAAAATGTTAATGTCGAAAGAAAATTAATGAAAACCTACTTGATGTTACTGATGAGCTTTCTGCACTACCCTTTGAAACAGAAGCAGATACAGCACCAGAATCACTAACAGATTTATACTTTGTACAATTCTTGGGTACTTGCTCCATGCATTTTTCATGACAGTTGTAACCACAATCTATACATCTCATGCCTTTTTATAAAATACAATAAAATATTATCGAAGTTGAAGATTTTTATACAATATAAATTATATACATAAAGTTTTTTTTAGTATGATTAAGTTGGATAATAAAGTGGGAAAATAAAAATAAAATTCAAATTATATATTTACAAGCAAAGGATACTCGTATAACTCAAAATATATCTGTACTGCTCAACATGTGAAATAATAAAAATGTATTATATCTCAAATAAACATTTCACAATTTTAAAAGAATTTAATAATCAATGCAATTCTAATTAATCAAAAGAAAAAGAAATGATCAATTCTTTATTATGTAATTTAATACTACTGAATTGAATACAAAAATTTTGTTAGTTGATACATTAAAATATATTATGAAATTGATACTATTTTGAAATTAATTTTTAAAAAACATAACGAAGTCTGCTTCTGAATAAATATTTTTACATTTTTAAAATACACATATTATTTTAATTATAAAACTAATGATTCTGTAAATTAATACAGCTTGAAAATTACAATTTAATTAGGATAAACATGAAAGAATTATTGAAAAAAAAGAAATCAATAATAATTCTACAAAAAAAAAAAAATTATATCGCAGAATTAAACAACTGCCCACAAAAAAAAAACACCTTCAGTTTTTCTTTTTCATCTAATAATTAAATTTTAAATCATACATAACACAAAAAAAAAAGGAAAAACCAAAGAGAATACAATATATACATATATATATATATATATATATTACTTACCAGTTTTCACTAAACCCCAAAGTACATGAGAACAGTAATCGCAATAAGTAGGTGTTGTGTAGTTGTATTTTTCAAAACGATGTGGATGAGAATAAACCTGGGGTTGAGTTGCTTCACCAACCATTTTACCTCGAACCAAAATTTCAATGGTGGATCGTTTATGAATAGATCTTCCATGAGATCTAACCATCTGAGTTGTAAATGAGGATTGCCTCTGTAAAAGAATTCAAGAAATGAAAGCATTTAAAGATTATAAGGTTAAAATTTCAGTTTACAAAAGTAGAGTAGTTACAAAAATAGCATGAAATTAATGATATGATGGATTTGTACTCAAGAACATGACTATAGAATTAAAATTCAACTACTTTGTGCAAAATTTATTATGATTATTATGCTCTAAACATCTACAACATTTTAAACACATTTTATATGATGGCAATGTATACATACTGTTAAAGAGTCAGTTCCAGGTATTTCCATTTTTTCCCATAGCATAAGCCATTTCTGAGGCAAAAGACCTAATTCAGTTTCTGCATTATGTATGCCCTGGAAAACAAAGTTCAGGAAAATATATTTCTAATTTCTAAATACACAGTTTATTAACTCCAATATAACCTATACATTCTGTAGGACAAACTCTATACTATAGTATATAGACAAAAGAATGCCATAACTTCTATTAACTAATAAAGAAATGTCAGTACAAAATAAAATAACCATAAAAATGTTTTTAAAAAATTCTTTAAAGTGATAATACTGAATTTCTTATTTTGAAAAATGAAAATATTTACTAGCAACTTTAGTATAATCTAGCATTCAACAAATCGATTCAGCAGAATTTAGGGAATAAAGAATTTCTCTAAGAAACTAATGCACAATATTTAGTGAAAAAGGATTAATGAGAACAAAGGAAGACTAGATTAAAGAAAGCAAAAATGCTGGAATTTCTTAAAAAGAGTGAGAGAGAAAACTCTTCAATTTAAAAAAGATTAAGAGGAGAAAAGGGCAAAGCAAAAGAGATGGAGTTATTATTCAAAAAAGGAAGGGGGTAAGGCAAGAACAGCAATTTAAAAAAGGTAAAGAGAGAGTTTCATAAGAGTTTTAAACTATTTATCAAAATCACTTTAGTAAATATGCAAGCAATTAACAATAACATATTTTCAAATGAACATGCAGGATGAAAATATATTAAAAAAGAAATACCATGGTTAAGTTATCTAAAAACAAAGGGAAAATATTTCATGCTTCTAAGAAATTGAACTTTTTTTCCTTCCTATAACAGTTTTTTGTTCCACTTAATCATTTTTTAGATAAATAGTTTGTTATATGATGGATGCTTAAATCCTTACATCAATATCCTCAAATTTTTGAAATATAAAATTTAAATTCCAACAAACTGAAATGGAGCAAATTTGCATGGATCTATTTAATCTAAAATATACAACTTAAGTATAGAGAGACTTTATTATTGATTTAGCAATAAAACCACAAGTACATAACTTTAAAGACATATTTTTTTCACATATATATATACAAATTCTTAAATGCCTGCATAATTTTTTAAACATATTTAAAGATGTAAGCAAGAAGAGTATGATTAAATCCAGCTAATACACAATTAGATTAGAAACATTTTCTACATATTTGCTCGTGAATGGATATGAAAGTTTATTTTTTTACATTCTTAATTATGTGCGATAAAGTTTTGTGAAATGTAGGAACATAAAAATACCTCTAAAATCTGTGTGAAAAAATCTGGCAGAACAGTTTGAACATTATCATAGCAGGTATTTATTATCCTTCGAGAGCTTAAATTAGAACTACCATCAGCAGCCTCTGATTCTTCTTCCCTTTGTCTTTCCATTGCAACCAGCTCTAGATCATATGATGGACCATGTGCCAATTCCTCTTCTAAATAGTAATCCCAAATTACTAAATTTGAAATATTAGAATAAGGCCTCAGCACCTGTGAGAAAAAGAAATTCAGTGTAATTTAACACAAAATTAAGTATAAATACTATATACTAACTGTATTTATAAATAGTTAAGATTTAGAAAATTATTCACTACTTTACAACATTTTAGGCTAATTTTACAATATATTTATTTTTTTCATGACTCAAATTTTAAAGACTTGAATCTGCATATTTATATTATATAACATTTTAAATACATTCAGAAGATATGACATATATGATATAAAAACAACAAACAAAAACAAAACAAAAATTACAACTTGGATTAGGTGAAGACCTTTACTGTAAAACCTAAGACAAACATTTAGTAATATAAAAGTATATTGATTTTTTCCCCAGTTTAAATTATTACATAACCAAAGTTATACACTTAAAAGCTTTAAACAAATAAATATGCCATGCACATATTCTAAAACTGGATTTAAATCATTTATTTCTTTGTCTATTTTCAGAAGTCTTAGGATGTGAACAAAAGTCATTGATCAATTATAATGGTTTCTTAAATAATTCTTAAGCTGATCATTCAATGAATTGGTGACTCTTAAAATTATTCTAATTTTTTTTGTCAAGGCAGATAATTTATAATCAGCCACCCTACCCAAAGTTGAATACTTTGATAGAGCACACCTCAAATTCTTGATTTCTATGCAGTTCAAGTCTCTACCTGCACACTTGCAAGCATATTTGGATTGCCATACATATTTTGATTAACTCTTAACCTAACTATAGATTTTGGAGTGACAGCAATCAAGTGGTATGCAATGATTATTAACAAGTTTGCTGCTACAACTCATAACTGTGATTCAAATCGTCTATCAAATTAGATCATCATCTTGCTAATACTTAACTACAGAAGAAAAAGGATTATGTAATTAAAAATCCAATTTGGATTGGAGGTAATTTACATGACAGCTGGCATGTTAATACCATACTTTAGAAAATCAACAAATTAATGACAAGAACTATAATTATTGGATAGTAAAAATTTTGAATTCCAAAAACTGAGAAAAAAACAACAATAAAAAAGTGCTATTTATCTCTTCCCACCACTCTATCATTTTTTTGCAAGCTGTAGCTTTCTTTTTATTTGGCTATTATATAGAATAAATAACAATTCTCTAACGATGTTGAAGAATAATTAATATAATAGTTTTTTTTCTTTAGACAAATGGCAATTTTTTTAATGAAATATTGTGGGGAATGGGTATTGGAATGAGTATCAAACTCACAACTTTAGGGTTTGTAGCTGAGTAACATAGCCACTAGATAAAAGTAATTAATCATGTCCGGAGAATGTTATCTGGCTTATGAGCCTTTCACCACATATTCTCCCACTAGTGAGTTGGTGATGATACAAACAACACATAAGGCCAGCATATGATTGTTGGTTGTGTTGGTGATGTTGGCTGTGGTTTCTAATGCACCTGACGACTTTTGCTGTCAGTAGAGGGTGCCACAACAGCTGTATGAAGGTTACTTATTCAAAGCTAACGTTTAGATGAATGGTTAGTGAGGACCAATAGGACTGAACTCGTAACATTGGGCTTTGTAGCCAAGTAACATAGCCACTAGACAAAAGTAATTACTTGTGTTCAGAAAATGTTACCTGGCTTATGAGGCTTCCACCACAATATTCAACTTATAGAAAGACATTTAATTTTGAACCAGCAAGTAGTACTTCTACCATTAATCACAGTTTAATTTTATTATTAAATTAGTAATGACTGTGCATTTGATTTCTTTATTTCGCATAGAAATTATAGCACTTAGAGCAATGCAACCTATTTGATTTCAATAAAAGATAAAATGGGGCAAAATTATAATCAGATTAAAAATTCTGAAAACTTTTGAAACAATCAATATACAAACACAATGCTGATATACCATCATATTACCATTATATATAAAAAAATTATATATAATTTTCTACATAATGCAAATATGCAATTGTACAATATTCTTAGATCTGTACTAAAATATGCAAAAAATTATGTACAAAATAAATTCCAAAACTTTAAACACACAACATTTATATAATGAATAATACTAAATAATAAAATCTAAAAGAGAATAATATAAGTTATTATGTTGTTTACAATCTCTTAAGCAACAACGTATATTTTTCCTTGTTAGTCATTCTATGCAGTAACACTGAAATGATCCCTGATCAGCAACATTTAACTACAAAAAGGAACAGATATTTTATGCTGTATTCTCATTCTATTTTAATTTTTGTATTTTATCTACTAGTTTATTTAATGTCAGCAACCTTTTGATTTCAGAAATTACCCAACAGTTGCTTTAGGATGAATTTATAAGTTTGATCATATATAAATTAAATAATAAATTTATTTTAAATGTATGCTTTGAAAATTCAACCCTCTCATCTTAGATTTGCTTAAACTGGTAAAAAGTAAAAACTCCAACATCATAACATCAAAAATTATTAAAACACTTAATGAGAACATTTAGAATGAACTGAATAAGAACTAATGAAAATGAATGAAACACTTAGAATGTAATTTTGAATCTGAAATAAATAAAAGTTTACTTACACCATCTTCATTGTTAGGTCTGTACCAAAAGTTGTAAAAAATTGGAGAGCGTGCCCATAACTTATCAACATAATCCCAGAAAGATGGACCACTTATGGAAGAATTGTTCAAAGAGTTAGTTTTAAGTGAAAATCCAGTTTCATCATCTGAACCTCCATCTAAGCCTCTATACCTAGTAGACCTGTCTTCCAATAGCCATCCTACTTCTGCTCTCTCACATTCACTGTCCAACAAAAACGTACGAAAGCGACAAGACACATAATGATAAGCCAAGAATTTTAGATAGTACTGGTTGAACTCAAAAGATAATGGAAACTGTTTGTGTATCTGAAATTATAAAAAGAACAGATTATAAAACAGTATAAAAGTATTATAAGTAATTTATTGATAGAAAAATCAATTAAGTATAATTAAAAGAATCAGTTTAGGATCAAAAATTTTAAATCACACCCTCATCAAAATAAATAAATAAAGGAAATAGTTTCAGCTTTATTTTGAACAGTTTTTGTATTAACTTATTCATTTATATTACAAGATATTTTTTTTAAAAAATGAACTTATAATTTAAACCCATAAAACATATCAACGTTGAAAAATGCTATTGTGGTGAACTATAGATATTACAAATACAATACAGCAATAAAAAATTTAAGTGAAATTATTATTATTTTTTATATTTTTTTCCAGTGATGAAAGATTTTCATAAGTATGAACATCTAAAATCTAACAAAATGAATTATGTTTACAAGATTCTAGCAAGTGCAAGGACAAGAGGGATAATGATCAAGAAAATTAAAATTTTAATTTTCTGTACAGTGATTAGTTAATATTGAACTAAATTCTAAATAATGAGGGAAATAGGCTTGAAGAATCATTTGCTGTCAAAATATGTTCCAAATTTGAAACAGATCAGTAATTTTGGTTTCAAGATATAAAATTTCATGCATGCAACTTGTAACTTTCTAATTTTTTTTTAATACATGAGTACTTAAACAGATAGAAATATAAATGCAGTTTAAAGACGGAGGGATAATCCCAGAGAAGTCTTACTATCAATATTCATAAAAATCATTAAATCAAATTTACATTTTTGGGGGATGGAGGCATGCGCCAATTCCAATATTTTTGTTGTATTGCATGATCTGAACTTTGTACACTTACAAAAACTATGTATTTATAAAAATCAGCATTTAAAAAAAAACCAGGAAGAAGGTAAAAGGTTTAAACCAACACAATTAAAAAAAAATCCCACAAAAAATTCTAACTGAAACACTGAACAGGTCAAAAATTAGACTACCATAAAACTATATAAGGAATGGACATTGTAATTTTGAACCAGGGTTAAATAATGAACCTGAATTAGTACTTTGCTTCAAATCTTTCATGTCTACCAATGTTAGAACACTGAATCTTGATGGATTCAATAAAGATTTGATTAGAATATATATAAGTTTGTGATTTATCAGTCTAATTGACTATGCAGATTTTGTTATTAACCATGAGGGTAAATAATAATAAAGTGAGCATAAATTATAACAATATATAGTTATATTATTGGAGAAATCCTACAAGGATGCATAGCTATGAAAGGAATACTATTTCAATATAATTAAAACAAACAAGGGTTACAAAGGCAGATTCTTATAAAATCTTTTATTTGGTCAAATTGCCTAAAATTAGTCAATAAATTAATTAATTCAGCAAAATTGGCAATATTCTAGCTGTAGTGAATTTTCAGAAATGCTTCAAATAAAATCTCAAATATTCCATAATCGCTCTATCAAACTCCTAACGATGCATCAAAAAGAGATTGGTGAACAGATCATATGCAGTTTCATAATAGTGCTATAAGATTATTTCCAAGCAAGTCTCCTTCAGTTAGTGAATAATTTTTAGTAAGAGTAAGAAGGAATATAGGAAGATGACATCAAAGAAAAATTAAAGAGCCTAACTCCCGGTAATTTAAAAATATTAAAAAAAACTTTTTTAATTTTATTGTTTACAAAACTTTTCAAAAGTAATCACAACTATTTTAGACTATCCACATATGAATTTTTCTTCCATTGATAATTATTTGCTAGCTACTCTCCTGAAAAATAATAGAAATTTCACAACAATTAACAAAAATTATTTTTATAGCTAATGTACAACTGTGTAATAAAAAGAAATTTTTAGTAAAAACTGTACCTGATGGACAGCATCTAAAAACTGTAAAAATATTGGGGCAAAACCGCTCGCTAAAGTTGCAGCCGTATGGTTACTACGATGGGTAAACCTATGGCCAAAAGCTAACCATTCTTTTTCAATTAGAGTTCTGAAGCCTTCAAATGTTCTATAATAGGGATCCAAACACAGTTCAGCAAGTGAAATAACCTTAAAGAAATAAAATAGAAAATTTCAAATAAAATGAAATATCTGTATTTCTGCCAATAAAATGGAAACAGTGAAACTTTACAGAAAAATGTATTTATAAATCAAATTAAGGACAAGTTTGTTTTGATTTTAATTAGTTCTATATAAATTTTTACCTGTGTAGTTACATCCCAACCATCTTCTAAACATATCATCACAGATGAGCCTTGAACATCCATTAAATCTACTATGGCTCCAGATAGTTGAAGAATGCCTTGGAGCTACAGAGAAATTTTTTTATAATACAAATAAAACATATCTCAAGATAAAAAGAATTACTAAAAAATTGTTGAGCACACACTTGATTTAGCCATTCAGAATTTTCAACTGCTCTTAGAAATGACTGATCCGGATCAGTAACAGGAGCACTGGGTACACATGCTCTCAGAAGTTTCTTAAAACTGGCTTTCACATGCCTAACTTCAGGAAATTCCACTGGAATGAAGTCACAATTTGGGAATGACTCTGCTTTGATCCCCTACAAATAATAATAATAATAGTAAATAAATCAATTATAAGTTCCAAATGTATTACTGTTAAACCTAGATGAGTCTTTAATTTGCAAGTTTCATAGTTATGATATAACATTTCAAATTTTGAAATTAATTCATATATAAGTGATATATTATTTTTACAATAAATAAAAAAAAATTTAAAAAATATATTACGAGAATTTTACAAATCAAACTCAATTTTCATTACTGTATATCATTTTATCAAAAAAATTGATAATTAAATAATATAAAAAGAAATTGCTGCTCCAATAGAAAGTTTAATAATTTCTATTACTTAAATCCATTTGTAATATTTGTTAAAGTTCTATAATCATAAACTTTAACAAATATTAAAATAACATCATAAAATCTCCTAATACATACTGAAGTGGGAAACATTACAATGATTTTTTTTAAATAAGGGAGTGCAAAAAAAGTATAATATGAAATTTATTGCTTAAATTTTTTAACAAACATACTATATTGATATTAAGTAAACATGATGGGAATGGCATTTCTAAATTGATGTGGAGATTAAAGATTCTTAGATAAAATAAATAAAAATATTTACCTTTATCTGGGCTTTCTCTCCAAATACATAAAGTGCTACTCTATGCAGGGTGTGTGTAGTTGCATCCAATATATCGGGTATATCAGAAAGTCTAGTTCCAGTTCGTAAACTAAATTCAGAACCTAAACTTGTTGTAGATCCTTGTCTTCTTTCTTTTAAGCTACCCCATCTTAAATCAGAGAAATTTGCAGTTCCTCTGTTCATTCGAAAATCCATTTTATTTGTACTGACACCTGTTGCAACAGATTTATTAAAATTAATATTTTTTATAACTGATAAATAGAATCAGTATGTTGAACCAGTATTACAAACAATTTGCTCACAATATAAATTATAATTATTTCATATAAATTAAAAATCAATATTTTAGATTTTAAATAAAAATAAAATGAACAACAACAAAAACAGTAATGCTGAATTGAAGTGTGTAAATTTGTTGATGATTATTTTTCCATTTCTTAAAATACAATAATGGTTATTATTAAAAATACTGCTTTTTACATGATGAAGTAAATTATAAAAGTCTATAAACAATTTCTGTTTTTAATACTGGTTGCAATTATTTTCAAAGCAGTTAAGCACTTCAGAAATATAACCTCGGTAAATACTATATTTATGCTTTGCCTAATTTCAACATTTTTTAAACTCTCATTTTTATACACCACTAAACTAAAAACGACTTCACTCATAAATTGAATCCAAACAAATTAACAGCATAACACACTAGCAGATAGAAAATTAAAGTATTTGACCCATTAATACATTTTAATGCATTGCTATTTAAAATTTGTGCTCAAATACAAAACCAGGAAAACAATCATATAATGCCCAAAGAGAAACTAAACTTTAAACTAAACTTAATTAATCTTTAAAACAGGAATTTCACATTTTCTACCAACAAAAGCCATGGCGAGAAAGAAATTTTAATCTTTCAAAATAAAATGAACTTACGTCTTCCACCTTTCCCTCCAGACGATCTTAGACTGTTAACGGCTTTCTGTAAGGGATTACTTCGACGAGCAACTTCAGGAGTTAAAGTAGGAAAGTTATCCAAACCACCAACTCCCATAACTAATGATGTGATGCTAAGTGTAGAATCATGCATATCATTAGTACAGGCTGCTCTCATTGTTGAAGATGGTGTAGAATTTACAATTGCAGTTATAAATTTTTCTTGTTCTAAATGTACAGAAGTTTCACTGGAAGCACCTATAAATATATAAATAATTAAAATGATCATGATATGTTGACTTTCATAGCATATTAATTTCATTATATTAAATGAAAGTTTCCTTTTTAAGGCCAGACTCATTTGATTGTTAAATTGTTTAGGTCTGAATTGTCAGAAGTTAATTTATTTATACTTAAAAAATATAAATTAAAATTATGTATATAAATAAGTTTAAAAATCTTAAAAAATGAATAAGGCACAGAAAAAAAACAAAATAAGATCTTTCTCTATACCAAATAAGATCTTTCTCTATAAACTTTACATATAATTAGTTTTCTGTTTTCAAAATAAATATTTATTTAATATGCACATTTAACTAAAGGGGTATTAAAAAAAAGACCAAAACAAATAATGCGAAGAAAAATTTACTTGTTGAAGATGGATGACTTTTTAACATGCCAATAACACCTTTCCCATGGAAACAACTAGCACGTAACAGCAAAGATTTGGTTCGGGGATGTCTCCATGTTATCACAGGAAATCTTGAAAAATAAAACAAATGAAGTATCTCTTTTTTTTTACAATGCAATTACACTTATTTTAATTTATCACTTAAGAATGTGGAATGTAATCCAAACAAATTGCGTTATGTTTATTGAAATTTTCTTAACAATTTTAAAATAACCCACCACTTTCTCCCTCTCCCGATACAAAAAGAAACAGACAGATATATATATCTATATCTATATTTACATATATACAGAGAGAGAGAGAGAGAGAGAGAGAGAGAGAGAGAGAGAGAGAGAGA
>JAOUZG010044950.1:35041-57663 GCA_026289955.1 Argiope argentata | reverse complement strand
GAGAGAGAGAGAGAGAGAGAGAGAGAGAGAGAGAGAGAGAGAGAGAGGATAACAAATTTCATTTCCTCAGTATCAACTTAAGACAAACTTTAATTTACCAAATAATTATATGAGTTTCTTCAAAATATCCTCCAGATAATAAAAATTCTCTTACCTGCCATGCCTATGACATCTGCAAATTTTTCTCACACTTTCATCACTAATGATTTGAGGAACAACCAACAAGGCTGGATAGCTACAGTAAAAAGAATGTTCAAATCAGAATGGTAAAGTGCAATGGAAAATATTAGTAAGAAAACAAAAATCAAAAATGCACAAAGGCAAGCACAACACACTAAAGTGAGATATAATTTCTCTGTAGCAAACAATCCACTACAATTAAAATATAAATAAAGCATGCTTCTTTCATCCAGCTTCATATGGTCGATTTTTGATATAATAACACATTTCTTAATTACAAAAATATTAAGAAAATACAATACTTTGAAAATACAAAATACTATATATAACTCATAAATACTTATTTAATATTAATTTAATACTTATTTGAGGACCTTGAGTAAATATATTTATACAAACTGAAAAGAATTTTAAATAAACTGAAGCAATCTCTCCAATCTAAATAAGTCAATAAATGTTGAAATTTTCATATTATATATTGTTACAAGCGGGCGAGCGGCACGAAAACTCGCCAAGGTTGGCCACGTTTGGCGAGGAGCCTCGCGCTAGCTTGATTGGTTTGGCGAAAGGAATAATTTAGTAGCCGCTAGATTGTTCGCGTTGTTTTGAGAATTTCCACGAGATTCAGGTGCACGCGCTTCTCGGCTATATAAGGACGAATAGCCGGAGCGAGTTAGTTAGTTGCTATAGTGATTTGATCGAGTTAGTGGAGAGTTTGTTTTGTAATAAAAAGCGTCTCGCTGGACTAAAGGATTAGTGAGCTGTGTTTGCGTTTGCTGTTAACGCTGTGTTATTGAGCTCGCTGCTGCTGTGCTATACTATAGCTGTTTTTCAAACTGTGTTATTGTGCGTAAGACTTTCCTTTACGCTGTAAGTGACTGTTGACTGCTGAATTGTACTTATCTAAAATTTGTTACTCTATCAATTATCCTGTAAATAACTGTAAATAGCTGTAAATAAATTTGTTTGTGCTGTCTTCAACTAAAGTCCATTCAATCCGAACCCGCTACGCTAAAAACTTAATATATATATATATATATATATATATGAATGAATGAATGAATGAATGAACTTAAAATGACAAAATATCCAATATAAAATTTTGGTAATGGATGTTTTTTATTAACATATATTAAATCGGAATAGCCAATTTCATGCAGAACAAAGTTAAATTATACCATTTATTCACTCATTTGACACCTAAACTGAGAAAAAATTATTGGCATTTGAGCAAAAATAAGAAGAAATATAAAAAAATTGTAAATTGATTTAAATTAAAATAAATTTTAATTTCATTAGTTAGTGAATGTCTGGATCAAACAACCAATATAATAAGAAATTTAAATTTTATAAAATTAATTAATGAATACCAGAAAACAACCACAGAATGCAAAGGAATCTAATGTGGAATACAAACAAAGCCACAGCATTAAAACCTTCACAAAAAATTCAAATTTTACATCACTTATTTATATTACAAAATTGAACAAGTATATTCATATATTATAAATAAACACAATAACATTAGAGAAATTCTGATAAAATTTAAAAAAAAAAATGAAAGCAAAGGGAAAAGAAAAGATGAACCACAAACATTTCACACCAAAAACAAAACTTACCATACTCCAGAAAACTATATTTTAATGAGCACATCAATATAATATTCTATGCTCATGGATATTTGCTCATTTCTAATAAAAATGCTAAAATTAACTAAATTCAATGTCTCATAAATCATGCAGATAGCTTGATGTAAACCCTTTGACTATTATATAGAACATAGCTTACATGTAATGTTTATATTGATAAAATATTAAACAAAAGAAATTTTAAGGGTTTTTTTTTTACTTATATAAAAAAGATTAAAATAATATTCAACCTTTTCCTTGTTATTTTAAATTGATTATTTCGATAAGAAAAACAAATTTCTATTATCATGTAAATAGATAAGCTTCAATATTGGCAAGGAAAATAAAGTTGTGCTATCTCAACTAAAGAGTATTTTGTCATCTCATAAAATATTTCAAAGTACACTACTTATTTTGTTAATTTTATATTTTGAAAATATTAATGTACAAGATTCACCTTTCTGTTTTCAAGAAAATGTTAGTTGAACACATTAGGCACCTCAAAGCACACAGAGCAGGCAAAACTTACCAGAAGTAATCTTCAAAATTATAGCATACCACTAATCAATAAGTGATGAAGACAGTAGATTCATTTCAAGTACTTTTCTAAGACAGTATTTTTCTAATTCATCATGGAGATAACAATATGCCAAAACAATTTTCTGGCAAGATCATATATAGTTCATAAATGTTTGGATGCTGTTAAAATATTGTTTCTTGAAACATGAATGAATGAAGGAGCTTCCATAAACACTCAGTAGATCTTGATCTTGGCAATATCATGCTGTTTTGTATATATTGATCATTATATTGTATGTGAATTCTTAAGTAGTTGTATTCCAATAATGTAGATCATAATAATGCTCAAAGAGGTTTCAAAAACTATCCACCCTCCCCAATGATGTAAGTCTTTTCATAATAGAGTATCACAAACATTACCAAACACTACTCTATGAAACACATCAAAAAGTGACTATATTTGATAAATTACATACATAATATTACATATAAAAATTATAGCATGAATGGTAATCAATTATTACTCTAACAAACATTTCATCCAAAAAAATTTCAATTAAATATTTTAAGATTTAAAGGCTTTTGTGCTAAGCATTTGGAATTCAAAACACAAAACTAATATTTTCAATATGTTAACTGACTGCATTTGTGTAAAGCTGTAATAATATTTAATGCAATCAATTTTAACAAAAGTAGAAAAGATACTAGAAAATTTTTCTGGCAAATAGAAATAATTTTTAGTAATTTGTAAAAAAAATAATAAGCCAGGATTAGGGAATACTTAATGCTTCTCATTATGATGCAAACATTATTCTTGTTTAATTTCCTAACTTAAAATAGAAAATAGAGGTAGAAATGTAGCCATAAAATGATTAAAGTGTGAAAATTTTTTAAAACATTAAGAAAAAATTATAATATGAAGATGCAGAAATTCAAATATTTTATTTGACAGTAAAAACAAAGACATAATAACATTCTATCAAATCCATAAAAAAAAAACAAGTTTAAGTAAAAAATACAAATGTAACATATTATTCAACCTACCTACGACAAACAGAATATGCACTATTTACAGATGAAATTCTAAAGCCCTCAGATTTACTTTTATTGTTAGTACCATTCAGAACACCCAGTCCTAATCGTTGAAAATCTTTACAATAACTCCTCTCATAAAGCTTCTCCAAAGTTTTTGAATCCATGTGTTGAGCATAAGTTGGAATATGGGGAGTTGATAAAGCTAGATCTCCTTCTTCAATCACTAG
This sequence comes from Argiope argentata, assembly GCA_026289955.1. Classification (NCBI taxonomy): domain Eukaryota; kingdom Metazoa; phylum Arthropoda; class Arachnida; order Araneae; family Araneidae; genus Argiope; species Argiope argentata. The sequence continues at coordinate 54,074 of JAOUZG010044950.1, read as the reverse complement.
AAATTTTTTTAAAAAATTTTGATAAACTTTCCATAAACAAATAATTTAGACAAAGAAGTGTAACAAAGAAAAAGATCAATACAAAGTAGAAAAACAAAACCATAATTTAATTTCCATATGAAATGACATTTAAAAAATTTATTAACAGCAATCATTAGAATTGTTCTAACTTTATTATCATTACTTTATATTTACAGATCAATGCAGCTAATAATTCCTTAACCATTTAACGTGCGCAAGTTTAAAATTTTCGAATTTTAAAAAAAGGATGTAATTAATTTGTATATATAGGGTCTTAGGCGAACAAAAATACCTTATAGGGGATTACACCCCACTGTGGGTGGTGGTTTTGGAGTGAAAACACCACACAACTACGACATTTTTTTGTGATAAATAATGAAACTTTTGAATTTGTTTTGAAACACAATTATTCATTATTCAATTATGGAAATACAAAAAAAAAAAAAAAATGAAATATTATTAATGAAAACTATCTATAAAACTTTACAACATGAAAAAAAAGTTATAAAATTTTAAGTTAAAATTTAAAAGTAAAAATTTTTAAATTAACCTTTTAAAAACTAAGAAAATTATATTATATTAGCCAATAATTTTAACATCACCAGAATATGACAGTTAGCTAAGGCAAAAAGAACGTATTTGAGCTAGAAGAATTTCAACCACCCAATTCCTATAAACCTTTTACTTCAATATAAACAAATTCCTCACCCACAAAACACAGGGCTAAACCCCCATAAATTATACCCCTCTTGACTTACTGAGATGGAGAGGCAAAGAAAAGAAGAAACAACTGTTTCTTCAAATGGTTGTTGAAAGAGAGAAACCACCTTGCTCACTTGCGCTAGATGTGCAGTGGTATTTCTCCGAAACCACCTAAGAAAAGGTCCAATTTTGTGAACTTTTCTTTCGCTATTCGATTTGAAAAAAAATTGTATGTTACAGTTGCCTACATACAACATATTAATAGGCACATTTAGATTTTTTGTTGTTGTGTACTTGATGAAAAAAATTGAATAGAAAATATGCAAAAACAGCATCATAAACAATGTATTATTCTGAAGGTAAGAATTAAGTCAAGCAACATCCTGACATCTATAGGCAATAATTAAAGATAAAATAATCTTTTGCAACCTTTGGTTTCATTCTGGAGCCACTGCGAATTTAGAAATAAATTTTTGAAAATGGTGGTTTCGCAGTGAAACCACCGCACGTTAAAGGGTTTTAAATGACAATCAACAAAAAACATCAAAATTTACATTCCTAATCATAAGAGAAATTTTTTAATTAAACAACAGTAACAAATAAAGCACAACAATAATCTACTATTTAATCACCCCACTTCATACATTGAATCTTTTTCAAATAATGTTAAAAAATACAAATGTAAAAATAATAACAAATATTCAGAAATAAAAAACGCTATAACAAAAATCAGATATTTTTCTATTACTTGATAAATCATCTTCATATAATGAAGAAGGGCGATCTGATTCACTGTCAAATCCAATAGAAGGAGTTCGACCAGGGCTTGGCAATGTCCTAGAATCATGGGGACCTTGAATAACATACTTTTGCTTTCTGGAAGAAGGTTTAGGTTTGAAACCTGCTCTCATTGCAGTTTTTAAAAGAGTCTTTTTCGCTATAACTCTAGAGAAAGGAGAAAGAAAGTTAACATATAATTAATTGGCAAATACTAATAAAAACAAATATGATGAAATAGATTATCTATGATGAGAAAAAATATGCATATATGAATTATAAATTTATCATTTTTACATGTTCTACCATCTATTCAAAGCTGAAATAAGAACATATCCTTATTTCAGTTACCAAAATGGTAACTTTAACTGTAAATAAAAAATAACTAAAACCTACAGTTTAATGAAAGGGAAAATTTAAAATTATTGATTTAACACAGAAGGAATATAGATTCTCTTTCATCCAGGTTACATCATAGATATATTATCTACAAAACATAACTCTTTTTACAATATTACGAGGTCTTAAATATATTTTCCTCTTGCCCTTAATATTATAGAGATAAATCCTATAATAATTTATTTGTCACTCATTTAGAACTATTCTATCAGAGCATTTTATACTCTGATGATATTAGTATCAGTATCATCTACAAAATGTATTCCACAAAAAGAGATAGTAAATAAATGGTTAATTTTATAGCAATTACCTGCTCTTAATATTTTACAGGAATTATATTCTACCAAAATACAAACTACTTTTAATTATTTATATATAAAAATCACGTTAAAAATTTATTGAAGGATAAAATTTTTATAATTTTTTAAAAACTTTAGCAGTTTTAAAAGGGATAATAATTATGATATTTCTTCCAAAACCATTAAAACAGGCATAGTATCAATGCTTCCTTTTTAATTATAAATCATATTTCAAATATAATATAAAACATTAATTCATGATTGCAAAATTATTACAGTATATAATTCAAAAAAATATATATCATTTTTATACAGAATAAAATTAGATTTTGTATGGCAACATACTTCAATGTAGCATTTTTTTCTTTCTGCTTATGTAATGGTGTTTGAGGAACTGCTAGATGACCACTAAATGCGAAGACATGAAACACACTAGGAGGACAGCGGACCCTACTGATTAATTTTCTAAATGTCTCTATGTTTTCAGAAGTAACTTCTTCGTCAAAGGCAATTTTGACTAACTGTAAAGATAATAAATATAATTAGTAAATAAAATTCATAGTATTTTTTTCTAACTACTACAAACATATTTTAGAAAGTGCCCTAAAAAATCTATTAAAGCATATTAAAAAAATTACTGGTGTTACAATTTTTGTTACATTTTAAACCTAAAATAACAACAAATGCACATTGAATATGATTAAAATATTTCATGAATCTAAATTTATTGTTTTAAAATTTCATTTCCAAGAAATCAGTATTTAGGAGACATGGACAAGAATCAAAATTTGTTTCTGGTGATTTGGAAATATTCAAGGATTTTAAGCAAACTGATAAGTTATCAGATGATTTTCTTATGTTATATTATTATTAAAACTGATAAAAAAAAGGAGAGGGTCTTGTATCACATTTTCTTCTTTTTATAAATTTCCATTATAATTCATATTTTTAAAGGGGAGGGGAATTACCATTTACATTCTAAATTTTTCAAGATATAGTAGTATTTTAGCATATCAGATAAGTTACATAAATCACCTTCTATACACTAGTTTGTTAACAAGAATCAATTCCAATTTTAAATGAAAAATTATTAAAAAAGATATTAGCACTAAAGTTACCACGAGCGGGTCAAATGACCCGTTTCCAATGGCAATTCCAATGGATAGATGAATCGCCGGTAGGTTTAGTGTTAACATCCATGTTCTATGTGTGTTTAGCCACAAAAATATTTTATGATTATCCACTTAAATTCAACAAGCATATTTTATTCTATAAAATAAATTCTCAATACTAACAATTTTAAAATGTAATTCTTTTTGATTTGAACAAATTTCTAAGTTAATAAATAAAACTAAAAGGAAATATGAGCTTGATTAAATTAAATACAAAACAAAGAGAAAAAATATTTAAAAAATGGAGTTTAAATTACTTGGAAAGTATTAGAGCGTAGTTGAAGACCTTCTTGAAGAAACTGATCTACTTGAGTAAGATACTGGACATTAACTCTTTTTTCTTTGGTTAAGGTAGAAACAGGAAAACTCCTCACTATGACTTGCTCACAAGCTGCATAAAAATGAATCATAAAATCAGTGAAAAATCAAACATTTCATAAAAAAATATATTAAAAAAAAGGAAAACACCTAGTTTCACCTCCTTAAAAAGGGGAAAACTCCCATAATCATAATGAGGAAAATTCTATAAACGTAAAAACTATAACTGTATATTCAAAGGTAATTTTTGATAAAGATATTTAATTTTTGATAAAATAATACTTCTTTATTTGAGTTATCCCCACATGAATAAATAAATTAACTTTGCACAAAAACTGCATTAAAAGAATTTATTTAGTAGTTTATGATAAATCTTGTATCCAACCAAGACTTCATCAGAAGCTACATTACATTTACATTAATAATTGATTATGCTATATTTACATATGCATATTAACAAAGGAATTTATACAGTATTATAATGCTGAGCAAATTTCAATTGTTTACATTCAATTATTTACATTCATCATAAAATTATCTGAGGATAAAAAAAATGAAGCAAATTTATTTATATTTCATGACTAATTATTCCTCTTACTTCTCTTCAAAATGTATACAATTACTGTTGAATATAACTCCTTATTAATAAATTAGAATTACAAAATCTTAAGAAAAATTTTACTTTATTATTTAAATTAACAGTCAAATTGAGTGTGCTTATTTAACCTACATTAATTCAAATAAAAATATAACTGCAATATTAAGTAAGGTTTTGTTGAAAAAAAATTTATTTTAAGTGAAAAGAAGATTTGCGCAATTAATACTAATAACTACAATTTTGATTTATAACAATCTAAATTATTTACCAAAAGGATCACATGGTGTTCCTTTGAAAATAATTCTGTAGTTGCTGAGGAATACAGCTCCTTCAGCAGGCAAAAGACTAGGTCCACCAAGATTGCCACCTGTTCCCTCTTCACGGCCATCAGGAATTAGGTATACACGTAATCCTTCCATCAGTAATTCTTCACCTTGTAGCAAACTTGGAGTCAAGATTTTAGGCTAAATAATAATAGTAAAAAGAAAGTTATTATATTTAATAATAATAATAATAATGTAATAATACTTTAATATTAATGTTATTGAATTCATTTAAATACATTATGTCTGAAGTAAAAATTAATATTTGAACCACAGTTAATTTCATTTTATAAATGATAATATTATAAACATCAGAGGTGGATAAAAGAAAAAAAAGTTACTCCATGGAAGATAGAAACTTTTAAAGGATGTTACAATTTTGTTAGATAAATTCTCCTTATAAACAAAAATAAGCTTTTTTTTTTTCTTTCACTTTGTGAATAAAAATCTTATTATTTGATTCATAATGGCAAATTCATAAAAACTTTCTTATATTGTAAAGAATTTTGAAATTAAAGAAAGTGTTTGGAAATGCTTAGATTGATGGCAAAATTCTAAAACATGAAATTGTAATAATTCTTCAATAACAATAAAAGCAGTTAAGTTAAAAAAAAACTCACAAATTATAGAAAATGTATGGAAATATACCTTAGTTATTGGTGGAAGACGTTTACTTTCCTTATGAACAGCTTCCAGTGTTTCCATTTGCATCGCAACAACACCTGTTATTTAGAAAAAACATTTTGTGTGAATTCAGTTATAAAAAGAAATTTAAGCTCAGCCTATATTATTCATTTAAAGTTTAGAAATATTTTAATTAATAATCTATCTTGATTCCAAATATTTTTGCATTTATTTCCACTTCTGAATTACTTATATAAAAAAGGTTTACTGTTTGAAAACAATTGAAATTGTTAAAATAGATTAAAACCTGCAGACAATCCTAATTTATTAAAACAATATAACTTAAATCCTTAAGTCATCAAGAATAATTTTTTAAAAATCACAAACTTAATAAAAATATTCAAATACTAGCAAAAAAGATGAAGTAAAATGCAAGGTAATTTATAATCACCACACAAGAAAATATGCTACTACTTATATAATGATAAATTTAAATAATAAATTTCTAATTATAAGACTGACTTATGTAATTCTAAGCTGATGAAGTTCATAAACGTAATGACAAGCATTTAATTTGACATTACGAATCAAAGCCATACAATAATTACATATGTAATAATATGCCATACATAAAGTCAAACAATATGTTGTCCATATAAAAGTAAAAAATAACGATTGTACTGATGGCATTGACTAAGATTTGACAATGTAATTTTTAAAAAATAAATGCAATAGTACTTTCAGAAGCAGAGTTCCAACAAGAGACTCAATCTTTTTAAATAATGAAAATTATTTTAACTGCAAAATTTAAATTAATGTGATAAATATATAGTTTCTATATTCTTAAAAATACAATAATAATGTGTAGAGAAGTTACCAGGAATCATTTGATGAAGAGCTTTAATATGATTTTCAGTGACACCACTATCAGTGCAAACCTTGTCCACAAATCTTGAAACAAACTTAATAACAGTTGCTCCTACTTCTGAAGTATCTTCTTCAAAACCACTTTCAGCATCAGCACTATCAGTTTCAGCCATACTAAAAGAAAATTTAAGAGATAAATTGTTAAAGAAGTTGCGGGGAATGAAAAAAAATGACAAGTAAAATATGATGATAAAACATAATGATTTCTTTGTAAAGTTTACATTTAAATAAAATTTAGCTTCTAACTAGCTCTTTTACTTATACACATGCTAAAAACTAAAGTCACAAGCAGCATTATTTGGAGTTTCAATACTTGCTTGATCTTAAAATTAATTAAAAAATAATTAATATTATTTTAAAGCACATAAAATTCATTCAAGAGATTAAATGTATTAGTGGAATATAGTAATACAAAATATCTCACCTATTTGTAACGTTACTATTACTATTGCTTTCTCGCTCCAGATCATTAGCATTTTTGGCACTTTTACTAACATCTAAAGGAACACGTAAGGCAACCATTCTATTTGCATAATGAATAGCTTGACTGTAAACTGTAGATTCTTCATTATTCATCAATTCTTTCTGCTGCTCAGGACTCAAATTTGGCCACAGTCTCATCTTAAATATTTTTAAAAATCATAAATAAATTATGTTTGCAGGACAAAACATTAAATTTTACTTATTTCAAAACTGCCACATAAATTATAATCAATTAGAAGAAAGAAGTAAAAATTACAAATTCTTTTAAAAACAAACATTATTTTATGTGATTATCTGTGTCTATTAAAAGAATAAAATGAATGAAAGTGAAATGCAAATTAAATAAATAAATACCCAATGTCAAAAATAACTGGTAAAGCATTTTTAAGCAATGACATTTGCAATTAAAATTTTGTAAATATGTATTTAAATCCAGTTAACGATAAGATAATTTAAAAAAAGACACAAGGAAAAGAAATTTGATTCAAAAATTTTACCTTTTAGATATATTTTATGAGAAAGTACACAATAATTATTCACTATTATATGGTCAATACTATTACATTTCTGTTTTTCCTTATATCATAATTTATCTGAAAGATATTGTAAAGACTGCTTGGCATATCACAAGTAAAGTGTAGATTAGTAATTTCAGAAGACCAACTTTTGATATACATGCATATCTTATCTTGCAATTTGTTAAGATCAAAAGAAATAGAAATGTAATAGTAAAGACAACAATATACACAATAGTTGTAATTTTATCCATAAAAATACATTAAGAAGGCAAAATTGCTCAATTTTTTAAACCTTTGCTTTATAACCTATTTTAAGATAGGTATAAAGCAAAAAAGGTACCTTGCAACTAATAGAAAGCTAAACAATTTGAATTGCAAACTAATAATTATTTAATTGGAAGACAGTGCCTGTAAAAATATTTGTGTCCCTAATTATTACAATTATAAATAGCATTTGCAATAAACTTAGTTTAGCAAAAAATTTTAAAAGCTCATATATCATTCCATCATTTTCCTAAGAAATTTCCCTTTTGGAAAGATAGAAGCCTGTATCTAACAACTTTATCAATTAATTCTTTCACATTGTAGGAAGTTCTTAAGAGATATGAACTGAATTCCTCTAAAGATTTGTTTCCACATAACAATCAACACTTATTCTATAGTTTCTTTATACCTCTTTATTCTGAAGAATAAAGAAATTCATTAAACCAAAATTAATACAACTGAATACTACTAAAATAATTTCTTTCCAGAGAAATAAACCCTTTTCTTTATAAGTTGATTGACTGATTGACTTGGCACAAGGGCCATTTTTAACCATGTCGCACCATCCATTTTGTATAAGATAAGACAATTCTTTTTGTATTATTTTCTCATAATAAATAAAAAGTGAAATGTTATAGGAACAAAAACAATGCTTCAAAATCATGAATTATTGATTATTAAATAATTTTAACAAGTCTGTTTTTGAACATATGCTAATATAAAATTGAATTAAATGGAATTTAGAATACTAGAACACATGATCAAGCAAACATTCTTGGCATTTTAGGGTTCTATAAAAGTATTTTTACAAGAAAAAAAGATCTACAGAAAGAAAAAATGAACAACAACTTTCTATTTAAATTATTAAATAACATTATTATTTAACATACTTGCTCAGCAGCAATTTCTAAAGCACTATGCTCTGGTTGACGACCTAGATTATTAACTTCATTATTAGAATATGAACTGGATGTTCTGTGTTCATTTCTATTCCAAGCATTGACCAATTCTTTACTCTGCAAGGATAAAATCAAATCAATCATCCAAAAATGTTGAAAAAGCATATTAATTCATGTAACTTGACAGAGAGAACAAATATTTCAGAGGAAACTTACATCTCGAGTATTAACAGGGGACAAAGAAGATTCTCTATCGCCTGTGGAACCACGATTAGGAACATATAGAGCTCGAATATCCCTTTGTACATCTTGATAGAAAGCAGCTTCCCAAAACTGCTGATTTTGCCACACAGGATGATCTTGAATACATGTATAAGCAAACTGTATCACTCCTGTACATAACTTCTGAAAAATCATGATATTTAATATGAATACTACATCAAAAACAAAAATTATTGTAAAAAAAAAGAGTCAAAATACTATTTATGTTAAACTATTCAAAATAAGAATATGGAATATATATTTTTTAAAAAAATTTAACATATAACTTTATATAATATTAAGGCAGATGTGGAGATAGCCTTAAGCCAGAACTCACGATCTGAGGGGTTGTAGTCAAGTACCATATAAGTTGGGCCAAAAGTGCACTTTGGTCAGAGGGATGTTATCTGGCTTATTAAGTATTCACCACAATATGGTGAATTGATATATCAACCTAATTTAAAACTTCTATATATAAAAAAAAACTTACTCTGCAAAATGCCATGGCCAGAGGTAAAATTGCGGCAGCAACACCATATTCATCCATTGAAGAATCATCCTAAAATTTCAAAGAAAAATAAAAGAAAGTATGTTTATTTTAAAATGAAATATTTTTTAAAAAAAGGCTTTTTAATGCGTATGTTTAAGTTCGTAGAATATACATATAAAGGTATAATTATTCAAACATTTTCAATATTTTTATTTAAACTTATAATTTTTGCAAAATAACAGAAAATTATTTTAATTTTATTTATTCATTTTTCATAAAAATATAATACATTTTCACTAGTTAATAATAATTTTCTTTCTTTGAACCCAACTGGTTAATTAATGTAATTGTATAAAAGGTTTGAAATTTCTCTCTAAATGACTATTTCTTTTTTAAAAAATGACGACTTTTTCTTGGCATTCTAGTGCAGTTTATTGGATTTTGTACAATCAGTTATGAAACACATACTCATACTTTTGTATATCCTCCAGAAAAATTTTTAAGCATAGAAGATTTTTATTTAATTTATCACTATATAGAAAATTGCTAAGAATGATTATTCAATTATTGTTACAAATTTTATCAAACTTAAGACAATTTTTAAATGGATAATCCTTAAATATTTATTAAACTTTAATAAAAACAATCATACATGATATTTTTTTAAAATACAGATTTTAAAACAATTATTTTATAAAATTTCATTTTCACATTTTCTTACATTTTATTTTATGAATTCTAGAAAACCTTTTTAAATGGCAATTTAAACAATAATAATGATAGGTAAAACTTTTATCCTATTTAAACAAATGTTATCTCACTGATATTATTAGTTTGAAATCACAGGTATAATCAGCTTTGAATTTTATTCATTTAAATTCCTTCAATGGCTATTTCCTAATAGTTTAAATAAATTAAGTTTCTTTATTATTACTTCCTTTTTCACTAGTAAGTTCATAAATTTCGAAGATTATAAAAAAATGTCAGTAAAAAGAAGTAAATAAAAATGATATTAATAAACTGATAAAGATAACTAGAGAAAAAAAGTGAAAGAAAACATATACAGGGGAAAATTATCTTTAACCAAATAATTATAAGAAAACACTCAAAATCTACATAATCTTTACTAATTTTGCAAAATTTGCTATTGACATTATCTCCACTCTACAATAATTTTTAAATCTTCAGTCTACCATCATTTTTATATACAAATAAAATTATGTCTCATGACAATTCACAATGTCATATAATACATTGCGAATTTTGGCTTCACAGTAAAAGTGCTGCTGAATTGAGAGAAATAAAAGTTTGAAATACAAAAAAAAAAAAAAAAAAAAAAAAAGCAGAGAGATAGTTTAGATTCACTGTATCTAATCAACAGCCATAAAAAATCTGAAATGTAAATAATGCCTGAACATACTTTTGATTTATAAATTTCAAATGAGCCCACAAAAGTTTCAAGAAACATACCAAAAAAAAAGTCTTTTTATAAAGGTGAAATTTTGCATTAAAATGAATACTAAAATAAATACAGCAATACCAAAAGATATAGATTGAGCTTCAAAGCAAAAGTCTAGAACCAGGATGTATTAAAAGAAAGTTTTGTTCAAATTATGATCAAATATGGAAACATATAAACAAGCTTTCAAATAATTTGAAAGAACTTTTTAACACCAAATAACTTAGTCAATACACTGATAATAAATACCATAATCCTAGCAAAATTCAAAACAAATTACTCAAAAGAAATTTAAAATTTCTAGTACTTAACTTTTTTTTAATGATACAATTTATGTATGAATACTTTCAAATTAAATTACAACAGCAATTTTTTGAGATTAAAAATTTACTGTAGAATATCATATGTACATATTGCAAGATATTATTTTAGATAAAAGTTAGAAAAAATTCCAATTTTCACCTAGAAAAATTAAATGAAAACTTGTCTGATAGACAAAATATAGAAAATAACACAGACAAAGTTAATGATTAATTTTAAACACCAGTTAAATTTTTTCACAATTAAAAATCATTTATTTTTGCTTGCATGCATAATTTCTATTTAATCTAATATTCAAGTCCTTACTTGCAAAGCACAATTCATTAAGCGGACAACTAAGTCAAACTGTTGATGCTCCAGCATGGCTTTATTTCCAGTAACATGAAGAGCTAATTCTTGAGTAAGGGCTAAACGAGCAGTTTTATTTTTCAGAGCTCGGAGAACTGCAGGGAAAGTCTAGAAATTGTTTTAAAAAATTAGTACCAAAAATTAAAAAAGATTATATTTTGGTTTAATTACATAATTTTTTTGTTTACCTTGCGTGCATCAGAAATTTTGTTTTCAAAAATGCAATTAACACAGCTTCTTAAAACTTCAAGTCGTCTAGCACTGTTTGTAACTAAACTTCTATTATCAAGCCAAGAAGACGCTTGAGGTCCCATAGGCACTATTCTTGGCTGCTCAGGTTTAATTGCAGAGAGTCTAGAAGAAATTTATTACCTCTTTAAAAAGTAATATCTCGAAGGAAAAGAAAGACCTTAAAAATATAACAGAACATAATAAGCAGATATATAAGATACTTTTAAATTATCGATATTTCTACAGTAATTAATAAGAGTAAATGCAATTTTTCAGAAAAATTTCATAAATGAATCAATTTGAAATTATAGGGGAGGGTGAGGGAAGTCAAATATAGAAGCCTTCAACAATTTAATTCATCTTATTGTGCAGCATTCTCAAAAACATGTGGGGTGGATGGAAGGGAAAATAATTCACTGCATGCAAATGCCAATATTTTGGCTCTAATTTCTTTCTTTCTTTCTTTTAATGACAAACATATATCTTTGAATTAAAAGTTAAATTTCAGATCAGATCAAATGAAATACAATAGATTTGAGATCCAATGTTTATTCAGATCTTAATCTCAAAAAACCCTCTTATTCTAATATCTGCTGGATTACTGAGAATCTACAGTACTGTGTCTTGGAGAAAATTACTTACTTTGCCCTGAGTGATTGGTTTGACATTCCCTCATCAATAATATCTTGAACAACTTTAGCATCAATCACAGGAAAAGTTGGCTGATGAATTCTGGTAAAAGCTCCTTCAGTGGGTTTTGGTATTTTCTGAACATACTGTTGAGGATTCGGAATTTCCTATTAAAAAGTAATGAAAGTTGTAATGGATAAATTTTTACAATACTGAAATTAATTTGAACATTTTATAAACATTTGAGCTTGTGTATTAGAATCAGAAATGAACCTCTATATTTATTTAGAAATTATATTTTCATTTAAGCTGACAAAATAGTCTACTATTAATTTGGTAACAAGAAATTTTAATGAGCTGAAACTAAGTTTATTTATAATAAAAGAAATTGAATTTTTTAGTAAAAAAAAAAGCCATTTATAACATACAGATTTAAATTCTAGTTGTAAAACAGATATCAGTTAAATAAGTAGGTTTTCATTTTGTTATTCAGGTATTTTTTACAAGTTTTTTGAAAAAAAAAAAATGTAAGTGCATGGATTAAATTTGTAGATTATGCTCCCCCTTTAAAAATTTTGCTATTAAAACCCTTACCACTGATAAGTTTCTTCACTAATAGTTTTTAACAGATCTCAATAAATTTTTTTGGTAAAAAAAGTCCCTGCCTTGCTCAACTTGTTAAGCAAATGCTTTAGCTTTATAATCAGTTAAGCAATTACCCTTCCCATGAAAGATTTTTCTTTTTCTGTAAAGAGATCAAGAAATATTTTTTTCTTTATATCTGTAACAACAATTTCTCATAAACCTATATAATTGGTATCAGATCTAAGACAACTTTACATTTATTGTAGCAAACCACCTATAATGGATTCCTAACAATATATAAATGTATATATATATTGCCTAAAAGTTCTAAGGCATATTGCCTAAAAATTCTAAGTTTTGAATAAAAATTGCTTACCATAAGAAAGCTTAAATTTTTTCACAGATAATAATGTTGGAATAGAATAAACAAATGCTCTATAAAAAAGTAACTACTTAAAAAAAATGCAACAATCAGCTGAAATCATAAAAAATGAATTCACGTCATTTCTGGAAATACATAAAATTCTCTTTGAAATTCTTTATTTGGGAAGGCAAGTGGGAAGATAAGTGACAATGTTCTTCCCTTTAAAATTTTAACATGAGCTATAAAATACTTGAAAACAACAACAACATAGAAAGCTAAGATAAATAGATCTAAGGATTTGACTGTAAAGTAATAACAAGGTTAAATGAAAAGAAAAATTAAATATACTATACAGATTTTTTTTAAAAAATAAGTAAAGCAGAACATACGTTTTTATTTAACTGTGTTCCCAGTTCTTCGATATGTGGCAAGACTAATGATGCATCTTTAGTCTCTGCTTTTAGAATGTCCTGCATGCTAGCATATATCTGAAATATGATTTTTCCAAAATATTTTTTATGCATATTTTAAATATGCACTGCAATAGAATATTTTGAGCAGTGAACCACATAAAATATCATAACAAATTAAGAAAAAAAAACTTAAAAAATGTTTTTATGGGTGTATTAAAAAGGATTTAAAAAATATAGATGTTAAAAATAAAAAATAGAAAGCATAAGGGATATAATAGAATATCATAGCTATAAATCCACAATAAATATTATAAGAAACAAAATAATACCAAATATTTATTATACAAAAATTAAGATAAATTATAAACCAGATTATGATTGCATTAACTAAAAGTTTTTTAATCTATGCCTAAAAATCTTATAAATTTTGTTTAAATCTTTAATTTTTTTTAATTTCAAAATTTTCTTTTTCCACTGTTAAAAGCAGTACTTTGATATAAGTTTTTTTTTTTTTTTTTTTTTAATTTATAGGTACATTTTCATTTCAATAGGCTAAAAGATTTCAAGAAATATAGAATATTTCGAATAAGAAATAAAACAACTATAAAAAGTGTGTGTGTGTTTTTGCTGCATTTAGAAAGAATTAAAAAACATCAATTGTTTACTAAATATTTTAGGGGGAATATAATTCATTACAGAATACAGAATTCAACATCAAATGACACATTTAACCAAATTGCATAGAAATAAAGCTTGGCTGCAAAACAAAATTAAAATTAGGTTTTTTTCTCTAATTTATTATTTACCACTATAGGTATCAGTAGAATGATGCTTCATTTAAAAATAATTAGGAGAATATATAGACATGCTGAAAAAACTACAGGAAATAATTTAATTCTAAGAATAAACACATCATTATAATATACAAAATATATTCCCACAAAGTGAATAAATTTGAAAGGTACTACCTCATCAAAAATATCACAGGCTCTATAAGGAGGACCCCTTTCAGAAACAAAAGTATTGAAGAACATGCAATCTAGAACTTTGATAATGAAGTCACAGTCAGAATATGGTTGCTGACCTAAAAATGCAGCCTGGAAATATACACACACGATTATATGTAAATGTTGCTAAGTATAAAACATTATGTGATTATATCCTACAACAATTAATTAATTCAACTTCAGTAAGATTAAGAAAATTAGAATATAAGGAAAAATAATAATTCTCTTCTATGTTTACGATGACACAAAAAGTACCTTAATTCAAGATGCAATAAGAAGTAATTCATGTATATATAAACTTATATATATGAAGGGAATAAAATATGTTTAATAACTTCCTAAAAAAATCTGCAATAAACATAATCTATTAACAACAGCACATATGCATATATACTCTCTTAAAGTTAAGTGATGTGACATTATTGAAATTAAAATAAGTTTCTTGCAGTGATGTAAAACAATAAGTGAATATAAATTAAACAATTTATATTTAAAAGAATATTAAAAATAATTTATTTAAATACTTTATAAGAATATCTAAATAAATTTTTTTAAATTGAAATTTGATTGAAATTATTCCAATATTTAGGATGGGGGATATGAATAAATAATTATTATAAAGCAAATATATATTAAATATATTAATTCCATTGCACTAAAAAAACCATTACAGAAATTTTTACAAATGAATCTATATATCCAAAAGCAAAAATGTGAAAGAAATCAGCACAAAACAAGATGGAGAATTGAAATTTCAGATATATGTGTATGTAAAGATATTTTAAATTCTACTTTTAATTTCCAAAGTTTTGTCTTAATTTAAAGTAAATAGTAACTTCATTCTAGAATATTTCCTGATTCATTCCTTTTTTTTAAATAAATCAAATGAACCTATCATATACAGATAATGCATCACTGACTCCACCTCATTGACTCTATGTGCCAAGTGGATGGATAATAAATCACTGATATAAACAGATTTTTTAAAAAGGAGTCCTGCATTTCTCTTATCAAGATCATATGTGAGAATTAATGTCAAAATTCAACATATGTCAGATTTATGAGAATATCCCAGTATATAAGACCAGAGATTAATATTTTGTTTCTTTTGCCCTTTTACACTGCTAATGAGTTTGTATCTCCACTGCTTATGTGCCTCTCAGATGGAGCAAAAAGAAGTTAAAAATTCAATCTCTTCCTAATTTTGGCCACGACTCTGCACTACAGCTTCAATTTAAAATAATTATGTAATTACATTATATATACATATATATATATATATCTGCTCTGGTAAAATATTACATGAACATTTTGTAAGGAAATTACAAATAAAAGATCTATTATTTTCAATTTACTTATGATCCCAATTAAGAAAAATAAAATTAGATGATACTATTAAACAAACCTTATGGAAAGTAATGAATGGTCTAGGATGAATTCGAATGATAGTGAGACATGAACGATATCCTTGAAGTAGCTGAGCAAACGTTCGAAGGAAAATAGCTCTTATGTTTTTGTCCTGAAAAATAATAATAATACATAAACAACAATTTTAAAGTATATGGATTTTAAGTACCGAATTCTACTAAAATGGACAATTTGAAGTTCATGAAATTAATAATATCTGCAAAATCAGCTATTTAAATGAATATAATAATGCTTTTTCATTATTCAAGATTCATCCTTTCTTTTGATAAATGTGAAATCCATAATGTTTATTGGAAATTATTTTTTAATTACAAGTATCAATAGAATTAAGAATCTCTTTTACAAGATAGTGCCAGAACCAAATTAAAGAATTACTTGAAAAATGTGTCATGTCACACTTCTAATATTTAATTGTACGAAAATATTCAACACTGTGAAATGAAAAATATTCCCCTGAATTATCTTAATTTTATTAACACATTTTAATTTCAAAATATGTTTTACAAATACTATTTGCATTATTATGTATTTCTTAAAACTAGAAACTATTCATAGGCATTAATAGCATATTATTTGTAAAAAAACCAAATTTAATTATTTCCATTTGAAAATCAGTATATCAAAATATACATAAAAAATAGCACTTTTGTGATTAAT
This sequence comes from Argiope argentata, assembly GCA_026289955.1. Taxonomy (NCBI): domain Eukaryota; kingdom Metazoa; phylum Arthropoda; class Arachnida; order Araneae; family Araneidae; genus Argiope; species Argiope argentata. Next base: position 37,556 of record JAOUZG010044950.1, on the reverse strand, counting down.
GAACAACATTTAAATTATTCTTTACTTTCTTAACTAAATTTCTAGCATAAAGAAACAAATAAGAAATGTTAAACATTGCAATTAAAAAAATTGTAAAATCATTAAAAAATGCTAAATTTGTTTAGCAAATTATTTATACATACATAAATTGATAATTATTATAAACTCAAAATCTATGTCCAGAGTGAATGATTCAAATACAATCACCTCTCCAAAAAAATTTGATAGTGGCTTAGAAATTAGCTACTTTTCAATACTTTATTAGAAAAATCTCATCAGTTCTATTCTTTTCTATACTCTTGCAATCTCATCAGCAGCACAATTCATAACCAATTGAAATCACAGTCCAGCAGCAGTTGAATAGAATTAGGTGCTAAAATCATTTTTCAGTCCTTAATTTTTAAGCCACAGCAAGCTATCAAAAAATGTTTAGAACAGAAGTTGTTCATTGTAATAAAGCAATAATTCATCAATTTTAAACTATCCTTCTGTTTTCATTAGTAAGAACATTATTTGAGAATGGAAAATTCCTTGTTATGCTTTAGTTCCTTATTATCCGAAACTATATTCTTTATTTTCTTTGAGCTGTGTGGCAAATTCATTCTTAAGTTTCACTCTACAACATATTATCACACAGAAAGAAAATTAATTATCATATAAACAAGATAATGAGAAACAGAATGCTGAAATCTTTAGAACTTTATAGATTGAATTACAAGAATATATAGTATGAATTAACTATAATATAATCTTGTTCATTGTCAAAATTAACTACTACAAAGCTTTGAAACACAGTATATTTGATTTGCATCTCAATGAATGGCATGTCAGCTGGAATAAAGGGTATTTGAAGGAAAAAAAATCAATTAAAATAAGAAAGTAAGCATAAAGAAACAAACTCAACAAATAAACAACAGTAATAAGCTCCCCCTTCCTTCTTTAGCTCTCAAGGTATATCAGGTTTAGAGTGTATTTCACCATCTTATTCTGATTTAAATTTTAGAATTTTAAGGGAATAAATTATTATTATTTAACATTTAGTTCCTCATTTTTTATGCAAAAAATATCATTGAATTAAAATCTATATATTATGAAATATTTGCTCTCCAGAAGCACAATTCTCTGAGATATATTTTTCAAATCTTTTTTTCATTTTGTTTTTCATTTTAGCACATTTTTGCATTTATTATTAATATAAATATTATAACTAGCTATATATAAAATCACTGAAGCTAACAAATTTATAAATAAGACTGACAATCACTTAAAATTTTTACATCTTAAATCAGCTATTTTAAAACTTTACTTTTTACAAACTAAGTACTTAAAAATAATGGAAGTGTAATTATATCAATAAAATTGTCCATTATTCAATATTTGTACAGTAAGGATCAACCAACTGAAATTTCTTTTGAAAATGACAATTTTTTTATTAATAAAATTTACCATTATTTTTATGCATAAAAAATTATTACATCATCTAAAAATCCAAAAGAAATGAATATCAATCAAGTAAAGTGACTTTTATTTAAAAATTAGATTAAATTCCAGAAATAAAACATAGAATTCAACTTTTCAGAAACTTACAAGCATGCAGAACTCTGAAGACTTAATCCGACCAGGAGGAAATGCGTCATCAGCTGACTTAAGCTCAGGACGCAAAACCTTAAAAGTAATAATATTAAAGGAACACTTTTTTAATGGAAGTCATGTAAATATAAAATTATTTACTTTATCTTACAATGACATACTATGTAAATCAATAACAATTATTATAATTAGAAAATATTATATACTAAAGACAAAATAACTATTTTAAGTTTATGCCAGATATCATATTTATAAAAAAAAATATAAGTGTTATAAAAGGGATTAAAGTATATAGATGTGAAATCAAAATTCATAAGACAAGCCACTCAGTAAAATTCTTTTATATGATCACAACAGACTTCCAAATCACAGGTCTTTCTATAAAATATTAACATAAAAGAAATTATATATTGTTTTCAGACTATTGTGGAATGAGTAATTAAAAAAATTCTAACTAATTTAATAAATCTGTGTAATTGCAAGATTCCACTATTTTAAAACCCATTTCATTGCTTATCACCAATTTGTGTGTGCTTCTCTGCTCAGTAATTATTTTCTAATTTATGTATGTATTTAGGTTTTTTTTATTTCATTATTTATTTGCATTATATGTTCATAATCTACAGACAATAATAGTTTCATCTTTAGATCTTTTTACAAGCAGTGAAAATAATTTCTTTAAATTTCTTACCTCACACATATGAGAATAAAGTATTGAGTGTAGAGGTTCAGGAAGCCTAGAAACATTTATACATTCAGGAACTAATAGTGATCCACCATCCAGGTCTACAACAATGACATCTAACTACAAATAGAAATGTCAAAAATTAATGGCATTATTTCTAAAAATTACATGTTATATTATATATATATATATATATATATATACTAGCTGACCCGGCAAACGTTGTTTTGCCATATAAAT
>JAOUZG010044950.1:0-26163 GCA_026289955.1 Argiope argentata | reverse complement strand
CCAGCAGCTAAATCAATAAATTTTAAAGGGCAATATAGTGGGATTTTCCAAATATTTTCATGAGCAGTAATTAGCACTTAATTGGTGTAATGTTGTTGGATAACACTTGGGCTACCTATATATAGATTGAAGTCGGTAGTTATTCACAATAAGAGTACATCTACAATTAATTTTATAAAAACATTTCCTTTCATCCTCACACAAAAATACTTCATAATACTTCTTCAAATTTCAGTATTTATTTTTTATATAATCAAATAAAGCCCCTGAATCAGAGAAGAATTTTTAAATTCCAAAACTTACATAAATAGTAAAAAATCACTCTAACAAAGTTCAATCCTACAACACTTTATGAAAAAAAGCACCACAATTACAACAGCTTCATTATAACATTATACATACCATATTTTCATTGTACCGTCAAATTTCATTTAACAAGGAAACTTGATTTATTTAGAGAGCATGTTTTGAAGAATGTGTGACACTGAGATACTGTAATGTCACATGTTGGATTGGCTTATAACAGCCTTTGTCAAGGTCTTATTTGAAGAGCACCCTTATATCTACATGAGAGAAATTTTCAATGGATTGCATTAACAAATGCAACCAAGGGGGTTGAAAAAGTCTCCCGGGATTGTAATTGATGAGATTCTGTTCCCAATAAATATTATGGGATTAAATATGGTTAGTAACAGCACCAATCAGCTGGGGGAAGAACATGCCAAAACTGTCAATGAGCTAATGGAGTTGCATTCTGCGTCAAACAAAAAGAGTTCAAGTTTAGTTCAGTAGAGGGAAGAAAAAAAAATGAAACAGAGTAACAACCTTTCAAAGAAATAAAGGAGACACTGAAAGCAAAGAAAATTATTGCACTGTATGATAAAAAGCCTAACACTGGTAAGATAGTAGTTGTGCACACTACAAATTCATTTAAAAATTATGCTGTGCCTCACTTTCAACAAACCCTCTACTTCATTATTTGTTGTAGACAAAAACAAATGTAATTTTCTTTCCTTTTCCTTTTAAATAACTATGTTATAAATAATAAAATACATTATACATTTTTAGAGTACTTTCTTTTACAGAATGGAATATACTGTCTTATTTTGCATAGAATTTCTACGAAAAAAAATAGTTTCTCTTCATGAGTGTCTCACATTATGTACAAGATTCGAGAATGAATTGTGCACGTTAAGTAATGTTCCATTGTTTATCAATAAATATGTCACATAATTGTTAAAATTTTTCCAAATAAACTCTTTTTATAACTTGTGGTAAGAATATAATATTTCTTTTGATAGATGAATATTGTAAGCATCTTTCTAACACTTGAAAAGCATCCTTTTGCAATTTTATAATTTTCCATAATTAGTTATTTCTAGAAATATTTTCAAAAACAAGAAAAATTATTTATGCTGTATATGATAAAGAATTGGTTATAAAAATAATATGGAATCATCATATGCATAATAATTAAAGGGAGTATCTTAATAACGAGGGCATATTTGAAATATTGAAAAATGTAGTATTTTTAATCAGAATATCACTGTAACTTCAAATTTCAGTAGACAGTTTTTATGGATAATGATTTGACTCAAAAGAATATTATACATACAAAAAAAAAGAATTGAATAAGTTAAAAACATAATTATCATAAACTAAATAGTTTTTTTATAAGTATAATAAGCAAAATAATCCTTTAGATATCAAAGTGCAAAACAATACATATATATGCTTTTCAGGTTCAATCAAACCTAACTTATGTATTATAACAACACCTGAGGTTCAAATACCAAACAACCAACATATATCTCCATGTTAGCAGCATTATGTATGAAAGAACCTGGTCTAATTTTATGGTCATCAAATAAATGATGACCATTAGAATACATACATGTTGCAAATTCATATACATATATATATAAAAGATTAGAAAAATAATGAATGTTACATTACTAGTAATATAACTATTATCTTTAAGCTTCAAAAGAATTTATAAGTTTTTTTTAAATATTCATGTGAATTTCATATCTCTTTCAACTTCATATATATACACAGGTTATAAACAATGAGTAGTTTGAAAATCACCCTAATTTTACAATTATACCTTCATAGTCAATAAACTGAATTAAATAATATGCACATTAATGCAATTCATAAACATATATTATACATAAAATTGCAATAATACTAAGTAGGGCATTAAAAAAAGTAATTAATGCTGATTTTAAATATTAATATCTATCTAATTTTTTTCTTATAATTCTAAAACATAAACATTAAGTAATAAAAAAAGGTTACAATGAAAAAATTTATCAATAGCTCTGAAAACAATTATCATTTTCATCTTATTTTTTTAACTTCAACAACCAGTTTATGATTGCATAAACAGAAAAACCACATTTCAAAATCTGTAATCATATACACAAAAGTAAACAAAGTTGGACCTTAAATTCTTATATTACTTGAAAAAAAAATGCAAAGTTTTAATAATTTTCTGATATTATAAATATTACAAACTGTAAAAATATAAAAATTAGATGAAATCACTAAAAGAAAAAAGAAAATATCAAATTTCCTTAAAACTGTTTCCTCAGGCATTTAAAATCGCATTTTTTTAAAAATCCAACCTCTAAAAACAGAGTGTAGAAGGATTGAAAACTTTGAATGAGAAGTGTTTTTCAAGTGCTTACTCGTTAATATCTTAATATAATCTTAAAATTCATAGATCTGCAATTTATTATTGACCAAAGGTCAATCTTTGATGATAAAACGGGAAATTGATTTTGGTCCTACCATTTTACTCAAAATCATATAAAAATTTAATTTATTAAAATTAAAAATACGAGATTCAGCGCGGGGGATACTCGAATCATTAATCTTAATGAAGTTTCACACCCTTTGCAACAAGTGACAAAACTTGTGGAATTTTAAAATTCTTATTGAATGCAACTGACATTAAGGAAAACAATATTAAATTTGAAAAAAGAAAGAAATTTAAACACTTACAACTCTCCTATTGTTTACAAAACACTCTGGAATCATACTGGAGTATGACTCATTATTTACATTAATAAACAAACTGAAGCATGCAAGTATAATTTAAATATGTAGCGGATTTTAGAATTAACTTACGTTCTTTATCGTGGTCGAAGCCGACTACAACAAAATAGTCAGCTAGGCGTGACATTCTTCCCACGCAATACACAAATATGTAACTCCCAACATAATCATCGTGAAACCTCCATTTTTTAAAGAATTACCACTTCATTTGACATCCAACTCCCATGCTTCGGAAGCAGACTTCTCAGAAAGCAGAACCACGGCTAATCTCGATCCATGGAACCGCGGTTATTCTAAATGATGACTTCGAAGTTGTTTTCGAACTGATGATGACGTCAGAAATCTTGTTTTGAACAGGAAGTGACGTAAATATGTTAGTTTAGACTGGATGGAACCAACTTAAAGATGACGCAATTCTCTTTTAACCAATAAAAATTAAGGATAGAATACAGGTTTTTAACGCCATCTTGTTACAAGCATGTGAAGAAAATTACAAGCATTTGAGAGGAAGAAAAAAGAGGGATCAAAATACGAAGTTCATTCATTTCAGGAGTTAGTGCTAAAATAGAACATAGCTGACGAAGCACTGAAACAAATTTTTGCTCCTGCATCAATTTTTTTTAAACTCCCAAATGACTGCGCCATCATTTTTTTTACATGTAGTACGAATAAAAAAGAAAAGAATTTGCTTTGTTAGATACATGGCTGCCGTGCGAAAAAGAGATTTTTGCTTTCCCTGTGAATTTCGATTAAATTTTGATGCAGCAAAATGACGTATAAATGTAATTCTTTTTAAGGGACCGTGTATTTTCCATCGTTAACTATCTGGAAAGAAATATATTTTAAAACAAATGGGACATGTCAATAATATCAGAATCGAAGTAACTAATATAAGAGATCCTTTTAGTTATATGAATGACACAACAATCTCTAAATGAGTTGCAAAATTATTATAAGTTTGAAAAATTGATTGTTCTGATTGTTTTATGAGTCGCTTAATAAAGAAGTATCAAAAAAGTTTTGACTTAGATTTTATAAAAAAGAAAAGAATTTATATACAGAAGGGAGGAAAACCATTAGCAATTTTAAACAAATATTTTTTTAAAATAGTTTAATCACTAATTGTTTTATGAGTCGCTTAATAAAGAAGTATCAGAAAAGTTTTGACTTAGATTTTATAAAAAAGAAAAGAATTTATATACAGAAGGGAGGAAAACCATTAGCAATTTTAAACAAATATTTTTTTTAAATAGTTTAATCACTAAATCAGTTTTCCAGATATGAATTATAAATTCAAATATAAGTCTCCAAAGTAGAAGGAAACTGGTATTTCGAGGAGCCTTGAATAGAAGTATGAACTAATTTGCTCTTTGCACCAAGCTAAGTTAATTTTACAATTGCTGGTGTCATATTTCAGGAACACAGAAATAATGTGAACTTGATATTTACTAAAGTATGAATCAATGTAGCGTGAAATTTTTGCTATACTCGACAGTTCACAATATATGAAACCTATCTTTTAATCAATTTTCGTAATAACAAACCTAAGATAAATTTATATCATAACTATTGCAAAGATAATCCAGTCATCCCTGAAAAGTTTATTCCATCTTTTTTACCTTATACGCATTAAATGAATGAATCAGATAAACATTATATCGGAAGAAATAAACTCTAATATAAAAATATGTATCATCACTATAAATTATTCTTCTAACCATTCGAAAAATGTGTGTGTATTCTGTACAGAATCAGTGACATATTTAGGTATTTTACACCACCAGACAATAAACATTATGAGACATCTTTTTTTGACAAAATGAAATAGTACTTTTAATTTCGCATTTTAACTAATTTTAATAATTTAATCTTTTTCATTTTATTATCTTTTTGCAATTGTATTTGTTTCTACTGATTTATTGACTTCAAAATTCACGGAATCCATATTCAAATTCGTAAATAATATCATCATATTGTTGTGTTTTTTATAAAAATTCTAATAACAAAGGGAGCATATAGAAATATAGAAACTTGCTCAAATTTTCTTCATGAAGGGTTAATATTTTGAAATTCTAATGATTTGAGCTGTATGTAATTATAATATAGCTGCATTTGTATATAAGTGTTAGAAAAATAAAACACTGTAAATGTATCAAAAATGCTCATTTTGAAAAAAAAAATCTAATAATTAATGAATTATCTGACCATACTTTTAAAATTCAATAAAAGATAGATTTATTGTTATATTTTGATTCCATTCTTTCAATAATCTATTGTGATACATGTATTATCCTTGAAATTTGCAATGAAAAACTCATTCATACAGTAAGAGCAAGTATAAAAAAATTGGTTTAAATTAAAGAAACTATTTTTTCATAGCCGGCTTGCTGGCACAGGGGTAGCGCGTCTGCCTCGTGTTCAGGAGGTCCCGGGTTCGAGTCCTGGTTCGGGCATGGTTGTTATTCTGTGTACTATCTGTGAGATGTGTGAATGTGCCCCCCTGTAAAAAGGGGTTGTGCAAGCGAATGAGATGAGTGTGTAGCAAAAGTCGTACTCTTGGCCCTAGTTGGCGCTACTTGAAACAAGAGACGCTTCACTCGGCTTAAATCTGCTGCTGGGTCCAGCAGCGAGCTTGTCCATAGGCAAGTGCCATTAGAACCAACCAATTTTTTCATATCTTTGCAAATTTTGTAGATTAATGCGTGAAATCTTATGTGTGCAAGGATTATGGGTAACTGAAACATTTTAATAATCGATACTTTTACATTATTAGGTCGTATAAATTATTTTTTCAACCTCTGCAGAATTCATAGCGTGTTCATGTAATGCCTACTTTATTTAACGGAACTTAATAACTTGAAATATAAGTTTACATATAATACCAGAAGTGGTGGCAAATATTTATCGACAAGGGTTAAAGATCAATCCTACTGGGGGCAAATGGAATTTCTATAATTTGACTTCATAATAATTCCTTTTACATTTAATTAAAGAAAATTCAGTGTAATTTAGTTTCTCTTAATTCAGATGTTGACCCTTTCTTTCAGTGTTAAAAATTTACAACGATATTTGTAAAAAAAATGTCCTCAGTTTCTTTTATTGACTATCAAAAGATTGCCAATATTTGGATCCCTTTTTTAATGAGACTCTTGATATTTAATTCCTATCAAATCTAATTTTAGAAAATATATGTTTATATTCCATTCTAAATTGTAGTATATAGATAGAAACACAGGATATCATGCCATGCTAAATTAACAGACGCATACTCTAATTATTTTATACCAGAAACTATATAAAATGAATATTGAAATTGAATTCAAACTGTTTTATAAAAGAAATTTTTTAGAAACTCAAAATAAATATTTAAAAAATTCGATGTTTTCATCTAAAGTCGATTTTTTAACGTAATTCACTACTTAAAATTATTTTTATAAAAATTGCAACAACAAGCAGGAGCTCAGATGCATTTCAAAGATGCATTCAAATGATTTTGAAATTATATGCACAAACTTAATATTTTTTTATTAGGTATGAAAAATGTACTCGGGAAAAGGGTCAACTTAAACATTAGATTCCATATGTATTTATTTTTAAATGTACACTAAAGAGCAAAAAAAGCTAATACAGGCATGCGCATACAAATAAAGAGATATGGAACCAATCAGAATACGGCGATGCGGTTGCCAACACCTATATAAGACAACAAATGTCTGGCATATATGTTAGATAGGCTGCTGCTGCGACAATGGCAGGTTATAAAGATTTAAATGAGCTTGAACGTGGTATGATAGTCGGTGCACGAGAGATGGGGCTTAGCATCTCCGAGGTAGCGATGAAATGGGTATTTTCCTATGCGATCATTTCACGAGTGTAGCATGAATATCAGGAATCCAGTAAAGCATCAAATCTCCAACAAAATTGCGGCCGAAAAAAGATCATGCAAGTACGGGACCAAAGACAACTGAGGAGAATTATTAAACGTGACAGAAGTGCAACACTTCCTCAAATTGCAGCAGATTTCAATGTTGGGTCATCAACAAGTGCCAGCGTGTGAACGATTCAGATAAACATAATAGATATGGAATTTCGGAACCGAAGACCCACTCGTGTACCCTTGATGACTGCACGACACAAGGCTTAATGCCTCCCCTGGGCCCATCAACGCTACATTGGACTGTTAATGACTGGAAACATGTTGCCTGGTTTGACGAGTCTCGTTTCAAATTGTATCGAGCGGATGGACGTTTACGAGTATGGAGACAACCTCATGAATCCATGGACCCTTCATGTCAACAGGGTACTGTTCAAGCTAGTGGAAACTCTATGATGGTCTGGGGCGTATGCAATTGAACTGATATAGGACCCCTGATACGTCTAGATACGAATCTGACAAGTGACTTTTATGTAAGCCTCCTGCCTGATCACCTACACTCATCCATGTCCATTGTGCATTCCGACGGACTTGGGGAATTCCAACAGGACAATGCGACACCCTACACTTCCAGAATTGATACAGAGAGGCTTCAGGAACACTCTTCTAACTTTAAACACCTGCTGGCTACCTAAATGTCTGTCATGAACATTGTTGAGCATATCTGGGATTTCTTGCAACGTGCTGCTCTAAGAAGATCTCTACCCTCTCGTAATCTTACTGATTTATGGACACTCTGCAGGATTGATGGTGCCAGTTACCTCAAGCACTACTTCAGACTTTAGTTGAGTCCTTGTCATGTCGTGTTGCGGCTCTTATACGTGCTCGCGTGGGCCCTACACAATATTAAGCAGGTGTACCAGGGTTTCCTTTCCTATTTCTTTCTTTCTTTTTTTGCACGTCAGTGTATATTTAGGCTTTAAAAAGCAATGTAATTTATTAAGAAGTAATTATGTCTTGAATATTAACTCCACTATTTTCATTTTTAGGTACTCGTTCTTGTGGTTAAGTGCCTACTTTTTCTCCCTTGAAGCAATTGCAAGCTAATATTCCACCCCAAAAATGAGTTTTAACTTCTCAGTCACATACATTGGTTTTTATTAACCTCTTCATATACAATCAGAAGTCTGACTCGCACATCGAATTTCTAAAATTTTCATTTTTAAATCTGCAGTTAAGTGAAAGTATTAAGTAATTTAAAATGCAAAAGTCCACTTTTCTCACATTCCTTAGCATTATTTTAGGGATTAAAATAATAATAATTGTCCCAAATAAGATTTGCCTTCTAATTGGGAAGTTAAGTAAATTATCACGTCAAAGGGTTAATATTTTATATATGAATAGTCTGTGAATAACTATTTTAATTATCCTTTTATCAAGACATCTTTATCCAAAGTATATTAAAAATTTAGAAGCATCTGTAATTATATAGTTTTTACAGCGAAGAGTAATTGAAAGAAAACATTGAAAAGAAAAGAAAATGGCGTGTTCTCCAATTACATAGCTACAATACAGAATGCAGAATCTGAAAAATTTAGGCAATAATTTATTTAACAAATTTAAGGCATACTTAAATAAACTGTTTTAGTGATACTAAAAACCTATTATATTATCTTTCTTTCTTTTTTTTTTGTCCAACATTCCTGATTCTAAATCTTGCAGCATCTTATAATCTCTAGAAACAACATGCAGTTATTCTTTTATCTAACCTCTTTCAGTGACTCGAACGAGAATCGCTGCATGCAGATTGTTGCATTTTATTTAGCCTCTGTATTGGCTAGTTCTTGCAAAAGCATTAGAAGTAAGCATCTCTTTCCAAAATATTTATGATCTATTTGATGTACAACCCATTATTATGTAAACTTCGAATTTACAATATCATAACTTCATTCCAAGAGTAATGCAATACTCATATAAAAGTTCCTTCTCCCTTTGTTTTTTATTTAAAGAAATGAATGAATGAATGAAGACAGCTAATCAAACTTAAAAAAATAAATAAGCTGCAGTGAAACATATAAGTATCATTAGTTATAAACTACGTGCCTATAGCATGAAGATAGTAACATATTCGACAGAGAACAGATATAGACATTTTTTCGTCTCTTATGATAGACAAGCATGCTGGCTAATTCAGCGAATTAAGTCGAATTTGTGCAGTAGCTTCTGAGAATAAAGGCCTCTGAGCACCTGAGGACAGAAGTCTGTAGCGATTAAAGGTCGCTGTATGAACCTACGACTCTAGAGCCAGTAGCCGAGTAACATCACCATAATACAAAAGTCGGCTTCTGTATCGTAGACGTTATCTGGCTTATGAAGCTAGCGCCACAAATCTGATTTCTAACTCATATGAAGATGGCACTCACACATTCGTTTTCACAACCCCTTTTTACTGGGGACTCTTTCACACAACTGACAAATAGAAAACAGGGTAAAGAATAACCATGCCTGAACCAGAACTCGAGCCCAGGACGCCCAGATCTAGGGGAAGACGCACTATCCCTAGGCCAGGACACTGATAAGATTCGTGTTCAGATACTAACCGATGGAAAACCATTTGGAAAGGCTCCCCTCAACACTATTTCGCATACTCTCTGAAGGTACCCCTGCCCGCTCCCCCCAAATAACGAATAAAGCAGAGAATGCCTTACATGGCACTGGTTTACAATAGTTACAAAATATCAATCTTTGAGGTGAATTTTTGCTTTTACTGAACCGATCATGCGATTCTCGGGCAATTTCTTGGTTTTAAACCCTGGTATGCGGTTAATAGTATGCGATAATCGAATTTACTGTATGAGCGCATTTTTTTTCAATCGATAGGCAGCTAAATTTGAGATAGAACAGCTCTTTAAGTCACACAATTACATACCAAATTTGATATATTCAAGGCATTCTGTTTTTGAGTCATCGAGTCATGTTTTTGAAAATACAAACTGATAGACAGTCAACTTTTTATTGAATTGATTCAAAATTCGGTACTTTTCCGTTAACCGGGTGGCAGCAACAAATTGCCAAAGATATTTGGCGGAATTCAACATTATTTGGCAATTTTTCGCTTTAAAACCATTGTAAAAAATTTGGTGGAATTCTACATTATTTGGCGATTTTTCGGTGCTTCCCGGTTAACGGGAAAGTATCCAAAATTAGATAGGTGTATTCACTATATATAATAAATTTGTGTATCGATCCACCTACCTCCGTTTTGTAGTCGCCCTGTTGATTTATAATCGGACCGACATACTGAAAATGATGTTTTTAAATCATATCAGAACATGATGTTATTTTTGGGATGAGGGTTTTGGCGAAAAATAAAAATTTTATTATCTGCACGGGCATCTCAAAAAATCAGCTTTTAATTATGTGTTGCCATCACATTTACAAAAGCTCTGAATTTAAAAAAGTTAATGACTATAACAAATAAAACCCAAAAAATGTCATTTTGAGCACGCGATTATATGAAATGAAATAAATAGGAAATGTGATATGTTTTTAAACAATAAAGACGAGACAAAGTTTTTTTTTGGATCGCTTGCAATACTAAAGTGACCCATTCAATGAAACAATTAATAAATAAAATAATTTAACTCTCACGAGCACGTAGCGCTTGGCCGTTCAAAAAATAATGCTCTGATATGATACATTGAAATATGCATAGCGGATTTCATTTTAATCTTTATTTATTACAAATTTCACATTTTTGAGTTTCAAGTTCAAAAAAAGCGAGGAAAAAAACCCACTGAAAAAGTTATCGCTGTTTAGAATAAAACAATAAAAATAAGCAAAGATATAATCAGCGTTTAATGTAGATGGTACATATTATGAAAAATGAGAGCACATACACTTTATCAGCAATAAAATGTATTCTTTGTGAAAAATTGCAAAGGAAAAAATAGACTTTTGACATTTAGCTGGATATTTGCTATTTAATTTGAAAGCAAGTTTTTTTTCTAAAAAATTGATTTCAAATTAAATAGAAAATAACGTAGATTTAAAATTAAAATTTTTAAAAATGTTTCGTTTTTATCATTAATAGAGTATTCCTCATGAACATATTTGACTTCAAAATAAGTTAGCGCCTATGGCCTTATTTTGCCAAAATTCAAAACTAGGTCTCAGACGGCTTAATTGCCACTTCCCGAAAATCGATATCGAAGCTTTAGGACTACTACAGATTTATGGAGGGCATATTATTTATAGAAACCCATTTGTTCCATTGCATTTTGTAGAAAGAGTTTCTTTCTCTCTCAAAACCATGCTATAATGAATAACTGTAATTTCATTTAATAAATTATGAGCAATGTAATATATATATGAGATTCTATAGATAATCAGGCAAAAGAACAACTCAATAGAATTGTTATACTTTTATTTACATTTATTTCTAATTAAAACCTAAGCCGATTGAAGTGTTTCAGGAATTAATCGCCAAACACCTCACCACGAAATATTCAATCAAAATGGTAAATTCCCGCCAAAAGTTAATATTTTGTTATTACAGTGCGCCAATGCCATGCAAGACACTCTCAAGGTTGACACTTTTATGAAAGAAAATGCGACAAAGTTTCTAGCGAAATCACTCCAACTGGTTTAAACTTCTATTTATAATAAAGGGAAATGTATGTGTGTCTTCCTATTTGTGTTTGTCAGAACTGTAGAAGACAGATCATTTGTTCTGGAGTTAACACATTTAGTATAAATGTACTTAGGATGGTAAAAATGTGCACCTCAGAGCAAGGTTTTGGTATTTTCTGTGATAATTCCTGAAAATATTACAGCACAAAACTGAATTTTATACCACAATAATGTATCTACATTTATGCTTTTAATACAGCTTAATGTGTGTGAGTGAGTGTTGGCACTCTACAGGCCAAACCATTAATCAAATTTGGCATATCTTGGTATCCTGGAGGTATCTTGTGTATATCTTGGACGTTGGTGAAATGAACTTTGGAGCCATTTATTTAATTTTTAATTAAAACTTTAATTAATTAAAATATTAAGCGAAATCTCAGTTATAACTTCCGAAAATATTGAAGCAGAAAATTGATTTTTGCATCAAGTTAAAGCTCAAAAAATTATCGTTTTGACCTATAAAGTGAATTAATTGTTTATTGATTTTTTTAAAAAAATATAATTTAATCGTAATTTTAATAATTTATTTCGTATAAAATTAAAATAAAACTTAATTTTATTTAATAAGCATCTCAAAAAATTAAGTTTTAATTATGTGTTCCAATCACGTTTACAGAAGCTCCGATGAAAAAAATAAGTTAATTACTACAGCAAATAAAAGCTAGAAAAATTTCATTTCAGTACATGATTATATGAAATGAAATAAATAAGAAATGTTATATTTTTTAAAATAATAAATGCAAGAAAAAGTTTTCTATGATCGTTTTCAATACCAATATTACTAATTCAATAAAACATATTTTTTAAGGCAAATATGGTTTAATTTCTACATTATATCTATCATAATCGTTGCCCAACAGCTAATTGCATGCATCTCCTAAAAATGTGTTAAGTAAAATAAATAATTATATTCTTAGTAAATTGATTCAAATAATGTTGTTGAGTTACGAATTTTGAATTTTTACTTTTATCATCTGCTCTGCGAATCATATTTAACAAAATAATCTTCTGGCATTAAGAGCTTAAATAAAAATAAAGTGGCACCCCAATAAACTAAATCAGTCATTAAAGCTGATCAATTTATGCAATTTTAGAATCACTATTCGTTTATAACTGACGATTTCAGATCAATAGGAGTTTCTCCAGAGTAATTGACTGGATTATGAAAATGATGATTGTTTTAATATTGCAAAATTCAGAACTTAATAAATCGGCCATATTTGATCTCAGAAGGTAGAAACGTTTATTTATTTAATTACAAGTTGGAATGTCAAGAATATATCTCAAAATATGAATCTATAAGACCAAAGAATTGTAAAAAATTAAACTTCATAATTTTGAAGTATGTTTATAAACTAATAAAATAAAATATTATTGTTGATAGTATTTTTATGCATTTAAAAATAAAGTTAAAAACTGAATTTTTCATTGAATCAGAGAAATCTTTGCTGAATAATTCTTTGAGATATCATAAATTATGCAAATGTTTAATATCTCAATTTCTGCAGTGAACATAAAACTGCTATCTCGAACTACTCTGCTTTCAGTTCTTAATTTTATTTTAAGATATGCTTAGATTGAATAAAAAAGTATTTATATTAATTGCCATTTCATCATTAATTTAAAACTAAATTTTACGGGCACTGATAAAAAATTAGAGATGAGTAGTACAATGATGAGAACTAGCTAAGGCCAACATAACAGTATAAGTGAATTATATAACTACCAAAATGTGAAGCTTAAAAATATTTTGCTGAGAAACTTATTATGAGACCAAGCTCTATAAAATATTAAATTATCCTTTTAGCCGGCATTAATATTGGCGAACCGACTGGTCGCTAAAGGCGGTCTAGTACTCAATAAAATAACTTATGTATTTTTTCCATATCAAAATACAATTCGGCCGGACTCATATTATTTCTCATAATGATATCATAACTATGTCGGAAAGGCCGATATTTTTCATTTTTTACCTTCTTTTAGAAAACATATAAATGGGGTAGATATTTCTTATGGCAAGGAACAAAATATAAAACACAATCCTTTAAAACAAGAACTTTAATCCTCTGATTTATTTTTCAAACTTTTCAAGGAAACGTATTGATATTTTTATTAAACTATTTTAAATTGAATAAATGACAAAAAGAATTGTTTGTGAATCTCATTTTTTTCAAATAAGAATAATAAATTTAGAACAAGAAACTGCTTACTAGAGCGAAAAACTCCACGTTTGATTTGGGATTTTATGTCACGAGAAATAAATATGTTGACTGACTGTGCCGAAAGAAGGAATCGCGATTCCCAGAATATAATTAGAAACAGAATTCTGAAATGAAATTTGAGTCGGGAAAGCGTCAGCCGCAAATATGAAAGAAATACTTCACATTTGTTTTTGAGTTTAAAAAAAAAAGTCCTTGATTTGAAATACGTTTTTTTTCCTCCCTTCAAAGAATTTAATCGAAAATTCATGAGCCGGTTGAATGAAACTTCTATTCCTTCGATCAGACTTTTTACTTATGACTTGTGACTTATTTATTTATTCCTTCGCCTTTTAAAGATAATTTTTCTCAATCTCCATTGGTAATTAATAAGTTTTTTGCTTGATAAACGAGATGTAAAAAACTGTATTAAAATATGGACATCAAATATGAATTCTTTAAAACATTTTTGTAAATTTAGGTTAATGATCCTGTTTAAGAAACTGAAAACATTTACTACTTGCTGATTTTTCCATTTTTGCTTTGTAACATCTATAGCTGCCTTATGGAACAACGATTGAATTATTGCTATTTTCGAGAATCCATTAATGAAGAGATTAAACTATAATCAATTAAACCGAAAGCTCGTATTATTTACAATACTAAGCATTTGAAGATGTTGATTAAATAAGTTATACCGATTTATAATTTTTAAAAATTATTTCCATTATCTGCTTTATATTTTTAATAAAACTAAAAAAAAATTAAATATTAATACCAAAAATGAAAATTAAATATCAATATTAAAAAACTGAAAATTAAATAAAAGATTAAAATGAAATCTGCAATTCATATTTCAATGTATCATGTCAGGAAATAATTTCTTGAACGGTCAAGCACCACGTGCTCGTGCAAGTTAAATTATATTTTTATTCATTTTAATTGTTTCATTGAATGAGTCGCTTTAGTATTGCAAACGATCCGAAAAACTTTATCTCGCATTTATTGTTTAAAAATAATTTCCTATTTATTCAATTTCATATATCACGTGCTCAAAATGACATTTTTCTCGGTTTTATTTGCTGTAGTCTTTCACTTGTTTTGTTTAATCAGAACTTTTGTAAATGGAATGGCAACGCGTTATTTAAAGCTGATTTTTTCAGAAGCTCTTGCAGATAATAAAATTTCAATTTTTCGCCTACGGTTTTTTTGTTGACGCCACAAAACCTCATTCCTAAAACAATATCATGTTCTGACATGATAATAACAATATCAAAACACTGAAAATTAAATAACAGTTTTAAGTGAGCAACTCTTTAATTTCGGCTATTTTGCTAATCATATTTTAAAATGTTTAATTATCAAATATCTAAAAACTAATATCTACTGAAAAACTGATGTATTCAAATTTAAAAAGTCTGAGAGTTTTACTTTTATTAATCCTTATTCAAAATCACAAATAAATAATAAAAAAAAAGGCGGGGGGACGTTAATTCAAAAATGTAAAAGAAAATGATTTAATTCTAAACACTATTCTTTTGTTTTGAGCGAGATTACCCAAGATTTTGAGGTTTATTCAAAAATCTGAAACAAAATTCCCGATCTGTCAAATATTAAATATAAGGCTAAAATCAATTTATGCCTATCACTTTCTTTAAAAATTGCGAGAGATTAGAAATTATAAATAGATATGCTGTGACTAGCCGTGTGCTGGACGTATGAAATTCAGTACCTATGGTCATTCATTCAAAGGTAAAGAAATATTATTTCCAATTATGGAGAATTTCTACTAAGGGCAACATAAAGTTTTCTAACTTTAGTTAAAAGAAGATATTTTAAAGTTAGAATCATTAATTAAAAATTAGAAAATAAATTTATGGCTGTACGAAGTCACTGTAAATGATTCAGCTTAGAAATAAGGTTTCAATTGCCAGGAAAGAAATATTATTTAAATCCTGACAATACTTGAAAGTATTGCTTTAATTAAGTGCTCAAATATTTATATTATGATCACTTTTCTGGGCGAAAGACAACCAGGAAAATGAGAAGTGTAACTACGTTGATAGTCAACAGAAGGCTATGACGCAGGCTTCATAAGCCAGTAACAAACACGGGACTTGGGTGATCATTTTAGTCTAATGGTTATGTTGCGCACCTACGAACCGTGACATCGCTGCCAATTACTACAAGGCAACAGAAGAAATAAAAAAAAATGTATTTAAATTTATAATTAATCAATCAATTAATTAATTTAAAACGAATTTATGAATTAATTTGAATTTTTGAAAAAAATTAATGAATTAATTTGAAACGAGCGTTAATTAATTTAAAACGAATTTTTCTTTTTTCTGGGAATATTTTGCACTAGAAATTATAAAATGTTGTAAAAATACTATAAAAAAAACACTGGTAAATACATGAAAGATACAAGGATATAAATAGACCTACTTTATTTTTTCTGATGGTAATCCTGTTTCCGCTTCACTACGAAAAGAGGGGATGCAGTAGCTTCTGAGGGTATGCACCCCTGAGCGCCCGAGGACACAAGTCTGGCTTCAAGCTCATATGAGGATGACACACACATAATCGCTTGCATAGCACCTTTTTACAGGGGGGGCACCATCACAAAACTTACAAATAGTACACAGAAGAACAACCATGCCCTAAATGGGATTCGAACCCGGGACGCGAAGATCACGAGGAAGACGGGCTACCTCTGTGACAGGACGATGGCTTTATTTCTTTTAGATTACGAAATAAATAAGAGATGTTAAAATTGTCATTTTCCAACTTTTTATGAAAATAAAAAAGTTTCAACGTTACAAATGAAATTAATAAACTTCTTTGATAAAACCTTATAACTTAATGTAGGGATCATTTAACCATTAGATTTATGTCATTTTATATTATTTACCAATATGGTTTTCACGAATTTATTATTGCTATTATCCATTTCTTAAAACTTATTCAACAAGAATGTTTTAGAAAACCTTGTTTTCTCATTTAAAATTCCCCATTCTTAATCTAATATTTATATTTAATGAAACCAATTCACTAGATATCAAAACCAAATAGACACTGTAGCAGTTACATACTCTTATAATCTCTTTTGCATACTAGATGGCGATGCTTGATTAAGTATGCATCCCATAGCTCATTGGGGTTGTGAGCAGAGGAGATGATGATACCATTCTGTTAGGCTAGGCACGAAAATGTCTGGTCTTGTGTCGCCGTGTGTTTGTTTTGTGTGTGAGTGTGGTTATTAAAAAACATGTTCCTGAAAACATGCGTCCTGTTGCTTCCTGCATCGATCCTAATAATCTACATTCTACCTCAACACATAATTGCACAAACCATTCGATTTCTTAACCCTTCTTTGCATGATTTTTTCTTTTTTAAAAAAAAAATCAGGGTGATGTAATTAATGCTCTAGATTAAAGGAAAAATATTTTAAAAAATCTTGGTGTAAATAAAAACATGTATTATGTCAAAAACAATATGATGGAAATTTACATCATCATGCATTGTCACATATTTAGCTCAGTACTAAATAAATAAAAAAATATTCTTTACTAAATCTTCTTTATTCTGTATGATAATTTAATTAATTAATAATTATTAATAATAAATTAATTTCCATAAAACAATTTAAAATCTCGCTCATTTCTTCCAGTCACAACAAACAGCGGAATGACAAGTTGTAGGCCTGGTAATTGACAGTGACGTTTGCTATTTTTTGACAACTGCGTTTTTTTGTACGCAATAGTCGCTTAAAAAGTTGCCAGCAACAACAAATTTACAGTACAAGGGTTTTGAGTACCTTTTTTTGTTGACTATATATTATGATGGAAATTTCCATCATCATGCAAAGAAGGGTTAACAGCACAATAGCCGAGTCTTGCTATTTTCTTTCCCTCCAACAAGATATTCATCAGATAAGAAAATAAAATTAGCAAAAAATGGTCGTATAAATGTGCATTTACTCTCATGCTATTCATTAGTACATCAATTGTTAATCTGCTTCGCTGTTCACACGTAAGATAATTTTTTGAAATTCTGTAGCACTTCAAAAGACGACCGCTATAACCAGTATCAGAATCAGGAATTCGAAACCATATACCATCCAAGATTTACCAAGAATCCCATCAAATTCGTCCGGATGAAGGGTTTTATTTTTCTAAAGTATTGAATTTTGAAAAAGTAATGCCAGATGAAGCTTTTTTTCGTCATTTGATCAATAAAAAGTCTTTTCTAAAATAACTCTTTTACAGTGGATGTTAATTTGAATAAACTAAAACAAAGAGAGCAAAAAAAAAAAAAAAAAATCCGATATAAATCCAATACTAATCCTGTTTTACAAATATCTAAATATCGTATTTTACTTAGCATTTGTTCATTTAATTTGTGCTATGAAATTTATCACTTCTGAATATTTTTGATGTACTCTTATCAATTTAATAGGTTTTACTCTTTCCAGCTGCAGTGTATATATAGCTGAAAGGGTTTCCATATTATCTTAGTATTTGTAAAGGAAAAATTTTCAAAAATAAGTTAATAAAAAACTCACTTTTAAATGAATGTGCTTTTTTAGTGAATGTGATTTTTTATGCCATTATCCACGAGGAATCATCTGAAAGACGTAAAATTCAGAAATTAGAAACGATGAGGAAAGCTCGGTTGTGCAAAAATAAATACAATTCATGTAGTATGGAATGAAAAAAGGCTTTGTTGAACTCCCAGTATCGCTACACATGATTGTCTTTCCGAGAGAAAGAACAATAAGAAGATATTTTTTAGTATGAGATATGCCCTCTTCTTAATGCAAGGTTGTTTTGCCCCATTTTCCTACTTAACACCACCCAGGTAGCACATCCTGTAGCATAATATTCTACAATATTGTGCGATATTATATGATATTAAACAATATTCCACAATATTAAACACTATTGAGAATATTGATAAATATTGTACGATATTTGTGTGCTATTAGGGCAGATTGTCCATTAGCTCTTGTGATAAAAGTGCTCGTTCCTCAATTGGAATCTTTTTAAGTTATTGAGTGTTCTCTGGAGAAAGTAATCATGCCGCAAAGCATTCCGCTCATATTCTCTGGGATTTAAATCATTACAGAATACTGGTCAGCCCATTCGAGTGATATCTTCATTTCTAAGAACTGCTGAACATCATCCGGTGTGGTCTTGCACTGTCATCCATAAAAATGAAGTCTGGTCCAATAGCGCCTAGGAACGGATGCCCATGAGGATTTCCTCCTTACAATAGCGATCTCCGGTTACAGAATCTATGTCGAAAACGTGAAATGTAATCCACCCGTTCAGCATAATACCTCCTCGACGACAACTCCAGGATCACCTTAGCGGTCTTTTCCCGTGATGTTACTGAGATGAAAACGTGCTCCGACCTCTCTCAAAATAAACTGGAATTGAAAATCACATATGGCTTCGAATGACTCACATGCGTAAAAAGAACACAGCACTATTGGCGAGAAGTTCGATTTTTTTTTGCTTCTCACACCACTCTAAACGGCACCACCGATGGCCAGCTTTCTAAGAGATGCGACTTTCGGGTCGGAGAGTGAATAGACCACCTTTGTGAAAGCGTCTGACCATTGTAAATCGTGACATTTGTCCCATTGTTGCTTTACACAGTTGCCGAGCAGTGGGGCTTGCTGGCTGTTATCGGGATCTTTAAGCCTGCAGAACGATAAGCCGACCATCCACTGCAGTAGTTTTCTTAGGGATGTTAGTATCTACCTTTCTAACAGCCATATCTATGATTTGGAAGATCTTCGAAGCGTGCGTAGCGACACTTTTACTGATTCTGAACTCTTCAGCTGCAATAGTCAAATTGCGCCCCTCGTCCAGCTTCCTAATCATTCTTCCACGTGTGAAGCCACCCAGTTGATTTCTTCTAACCCTATTTCCCGAAAGAACTCACTTGCACTTGCAACAAATGTATTTAATTGTACCTCATTTCTTCCTTTCTTTCATCTGGGCGCGCCGACAGTACACGTTTTGAGTACACTCACGTGGCCTATAATGTTTAGTTCCTGCCGTTTTCATTAGCATCGCCTTTCAACTGATTTACATGTTCATTAATTATGCTGATTGCAATAACTCCTTTTCTTCAATTTCATAGCTACCTGCTAAAAATTTATATTGTTGCTTAAGCTTTGCACACCAATATATTACTTATGAGCATTTGAATTTCAAAATTTGGCATGGCATAAAGGATAGTGAAGAGAATTTTTGATTCAAACGAACGAATTTAAAATAAAATCAGTGCAAGTATCAAAAGAATCACAACTAGTGTTTCCTGTACTTTTTAAATCCTGGGTATAATTAAGAAAAGAGTGGGAAAAAAAAGAGATTGAATCTTTTGGAAAATATCCATTTTATTTGCGGAATTCGACAACGTTAAGCAATAAATTTGTTTTGAAGCCTTTGTCCTATCTTAAATCATAAATGCACAATCAGCTAATAATTTTAACATGCACTGAATAGATTTTGAGACGCTCTCTATCAAGGTCTAAAAGCACAAAACGAGAACTTTAAGAGCACGTTTCATCCAAAACCCAACACTAACTAACCTTTCAAAATATGATGTGCTTCAAAAATATTTGATACACATTACTGAACAAAATTAAAAGGCTCCTGTAAAATTAACTTTTGAAGGCTATACTAAAAGAAAAAAAACTTTAAAACTTAAAAGATTTCAAAAGCTATGAAATGAAAAAAGATGTTTGAATTATTGTTATTAAGAATACTATTGCTGCAATCTTCGACCAGATGACAAAAATTTCAAATTTTAATATAATTATAGTTAGGTGAAAATTATAAGTTACCACAGAAGCTGAAAAAACTTGCTTGTATATAATTTTAAAGAATTTATCCAAAAATATTGCTTTTACAAGTTAATATCTAGTATCACGTGTTAGTATAAAACAAACCACTGTATTTTAACTTTTATTGTTTAACAACAAAATGTTTTTGCTGTATCCTGATATGTTCCTAAGAGTCCTAGAGATGATCGTAAAGAAATTGACTTCTCATTTTTTACAAAACTCATACAGCGTTCATTTAGTTATCTGAAAAAAAAAGTTTTTTTGATATATATTTAATCCTTTGGAAAAAAATATTTTTATCAAAACTTAGGAAAACATGGATAATATTTATGAAATTATGAAGAAGAGCATTGAAGAATCATCTGTTGTTGTTGTTGGGCCATTTCAAACGTATTTTAAAAAAGAGGGGGGGGGAGGGGTACGAGAATTTCTATTCCAAACGACCTTTTGAAAGAAAAATTCTCACAATTTGAAGATAAATTTAGAACAACTCTGAAGAATCAAAATGAAATGTTTTTGTTCATATGTCACAGTTGATACACGTCAAAAAGATAACATCAAACGACAAGCCTCAATTTCAAATTCATTCATCCTACTCATCCAGTTATATAACATTTCTTATCACAATTTGTATCAGAATACTTTTTATCATCTTCATGTTAACAACGCCTTATTATCTGCATCAGTCACAGCGATGGCACTATTATCAGCAGAATTGTTTGAAATCGATGGAGATTCAGTTTTGTCGATTTTTAATCTTTAAAATGAATTGAATGCTGTATTTTTTAAAAATAATAACCTGCATTTGTAAAAACATTATGTAATGAAAATATTGTACTTACCTGAAAATCAGTGCTAGCTTTTCATAGATTTTCATACATTTTTTATTGTATCTTATATATTATATAAAAGTATATCAAATTAAGATAAAATATTCTATAATACTAATTTTCAAAAAAACCCAATATTTGTATACATACTTTGAATTTACTGTGAAGATATGAATTTTTGCTATTTACTGATGTATTATAATACGATATTCCCTAGTACCACTTTAACATTGACACCGTCGTTGACAAAGCATGCATTTAACGTATTGATATCACTTTATAGAAATTGGATTCATATTGCACTTGAAACCATAACTGAAAGAGACTGAGTTTGCACTGAATAAAACAAAAGTCTGGTGATTTTTCAAGCTGCGTGAAAAGAAGTGGTTTTTATTTCAGAGGAGGGAGGGAAAAAAGAATGCACGCCAAGCATTAAAATGTTCTTAGATGGCATTTACTCATTTAATTAGTGCTGCCATCTTTTTGAAAAAGCTGAAACAATTCTAGCAGTTACTTCTAGCAATTTCACATTGTGATCTCTAATTTTTTTAGATCGTCGAATTCTTTTGATAATTACTATATACTATACTTATTATAATATAAAATTCTAATCAAATGTTATTTTTATCATAAAAGATTACGATGGTTTTTTTTTGTCACCCCCCCATTTTTTTTATCAATCTCTTTTTTTTAGACTGTTTGTTGGAGTAGGTAGAAAAACTTTTTTCTGAATTCTGTCCATATATTTTACAACTGATGATGAGAATTTAAAAATGCAAATATTTAAAAAAATCATTTGATATTAAAATTAATTATCATTTGTTTCCAGTTTTATCTTGCTATGAACGAAGATTGGTATTAATTTTGGAGTAAATTCGTCAATGCGTTGACTGCCTCTTGATCTGTCATTCCATACGCCTTTAAATGCTACACCTTAAAATTAAAATAAGTTATATAAATTGCTTTTAATGCATGATTTTACAAGAGAATGATATTAAAATCTATGTTAAATTCTTAGAACGATCTATCAAAGAAAACTGTCTGACCATTCATTCATTCATGAGCATACTAAACTTGGAATATGAAATCCAATATAATATTTTGGTATCACAAATCAAGACCTGAATCAAACTAAGACTCAACTGGTAAGCCACTAGATGCCGAAAATGCGTCATCGATTTCAATCATGACACTACTAAGCTGAATACAAATAAAGAAAATGAAGTGAAAAGTTTCCTTTTTTGATTGAAACTTCTAGGAATATTAACAAACAAAAATACTTGTTGCACAACCTTAAAAGTAATAATGATAATAATAAAGTTTATTTTTTCATATACATAGTGTAGAAGTATTGTAATCGTAAAAAAAAAAAAAAAAAAAAAATACAAACACGAGAACTTCACGAATTTTCCCAATATAGACTTCTTTGGGTTTGAAAAATGCATTTTTGGAATATAGTAACTTGAATTTTAAAATACAAAAAATAATAAACTTCGAAATTCGAAATATTTTTCTTTCTCTACTATCATAACATTTCAGAATAAGACTGTACGCCAATTATTTAGAGATATTAATTTCTAAATATACAGATATTTTTAAATGTGCATTTAATTAGTAAATGGCGAATAAAGTTCGAGTATCTATAGCCATTAATTAATGATATTTATTTGTGTGACATAGCTAGATTATTAATAATGTTATTTCTAATCATTTGATAAATGCAAATATTGAAATAATAATAACAATTTTCGTCAAGGAATTAATATTTTTGCTATGTTTTACTGTCATAGATGCAATAAACTATTTCCTGGGAGTGCTATTTTTATATATATAGAATCTAAATTCGCGAAACTAAATGTCTTATTTGTTTGAGCCTTATACAAATCCACACTCCTTAAAAGAAATTTCATATACATTTTTCTTAGTCTATAGAAATGCTTATTTCGGTAATAAAACGTTCCCAAACTCTAAGGAAAATACATCGTTTAAACACTTTCCCACCAAGACTTCGTAACATATCACCACACAAAAATTATTTTTATATAAGCTCGAGATTTAAAAAAAGAGCATCAATTTTTCAAGGAAATTGATTGTATATTGGCGCAATTATTCCTCGATTCTTAATCAATGTTTTCAAAATTAGTTTAAACAAGATTTATAACAGTAACGGATTCTTTTTTTCCTTCCAATTATCATACCTCTGTACCGATTGAAGATCGCGATACGAACATGCGACGCTAGGGCCTGTAGCCGAGTAACATAGCCATTATACCAAAATTCTACTTCGGTATCGTAGATGTTATCTGGCTTATGAAGCTAGCGCCACAGTACTCCCCTACCAGTGAGTCGGCGGAGGGACGAACGATTTTTATAGCGCCAAGTGTTATGGCGAGTTGCTGCTTGTTTACGTCAAGTGAGTCTGAAGTCTTTGCTTTGCTTGCTTGCGTGAAGTGGATTGGCGACTTAGTTTGCTTGCTTCAAGTGAATTTTATGACTTCGTTTGTTTTTGCTGCGGGTAGATGGCGCCACGACTGGGGCAGAAGGTTGCGTTGTTAAGGTCACCAATGTATCGATTGAAGGTCACGATACGAACTTGCGACGCTAGAGTAACATAGCCACTATACCAAAAGTCGACTTCGGTATCGTAGATGTTATCTGGCTTATGAAGCTAACGCCACACCTCTTTCCATTTTTAATCACATCAGTCATTTACGTGGTTTTCAGATATTTTCGCATTTATTTTTACTACACAGAATAAGCACTTTTAAATATGCGTGTTAAAAGTAATTAATAATTTACTTTTAAAGACAACCATTTAAAATTGTTAAATTTATTTTATGGTTTCATTAAAATTCACTTCATATTCAAGTATTGAAATTTTTAATGAATCATTACATCTTATCAAGTTTTTTCGGATGTTTTCTTTCAACCTCAGCCTACTGCCATCCGTACAAAATTTTATCTGTTGAAACACACCCTTATGTTTATTTAAAGTTAGTGTTTATTTAATTGTGTTGGTTGTATATTTGTGAAAAATTGATGGAAATTTTGATATTTATAGAATAGCATTTTTTTGTCTGGTTGAAAATAAAATGAAATTCAAAATAAAATATCAGGTCTTTATTTATTATATTAAATACCTTTTATCGGTATTTTGAGATGTAAGATCAAGGTCTAAGTAAGTAAATAATGAACCTATTGAATAAAATTTTATTTCCCTGATATTCACTTGTAGTTATTTATACATAAAAAAATTTAGTTAAATCAATAATATACTTTTGTCCAGTTTTTTTTCTTTCGTATTTGCGATATATTTTATGCTATATGTAGTAATTAATACTTTAAGAACAGTAAAAATTAAATAAATCGAATAACTAAATTAATGTTGACTTATATTACGAAATTAGTGCAATTAAATCAGCAGGTGAACTTGCTGTTATTTTAAATTTATATATACAATTAGTGATAGTAAATATTTACGTAGGTATTGTAATTTATATTAGCTTGAAATAACAATGGATTAGTTCTTTTATGATGAAAGAGCCTATTATGCCATTTTATTTCGTGATCTACTCGTGTTTGTTTTGTCTGAATTTTTTAAAGACCAAATTAAATAGTAGAAAAGATAATTACTAAACTGTAGTCCATGTAAGATTTATAAATGAAAATCCAAGGCCAGTTCTTGAAAAAAAAAAAAAACTAAGGCCACGAAAAAACATTTGTAGTGAGTTTTACAAACAGAAATGCAATCAATTTTATCTCGGAAACCAAAATTAAAATAATATTTATCGTAAATCAAAATTGAGGAAATCTTTTTAATACTATATAAAAAATTATGTTGATTTAATTTTAAAAATGGTCAGATCTTCCAATAGTTAAAAATTAAAGAATGCAAAAATCAGACAAAGAGCATTTATGTAAAAAAATTAACATAGATTTAAAAAAATCAAATTAGATTCATCAATTAAAATATATAGAAAAAAAGATAAAATTTAAATATGTAGCCGCTCTTGTAACACTAATCGCAAAGACAGCGCCCTCTGATGCCTGGAGGCCATAACTTAGTACAGATCAAGCAATGGCGTCTGCAGTATGATTTCATACATGCTCTTATTTGTATATTTTAAATAATTCCACCGTTTATATGTAAATTGTGTGTTTGTAACGAAATCCTTTAAATAAATACCTATTACACTAATTCTTACTTTAATGAATCCCTTAACGACTCTCACAAACATTTTATTGATTTTGAAACGTTTTTAATTTAATATTAAAGTGAACAATTAAGTGAAGTAACTTTTCACAGGAACCTTTGAAATACGCTGCTTTAAAGAAAATATACTTTAAGAATTCGGAAGCATATTTTCACAAAATTAAATTTAAAAAAATTTACAGTAAAAGGGAATTTTTCGATCGTAAATTTCAAGCTATCATGTGAAAGCATTATTATTTTTAAGTAATATAAGTCATTAACCAGTTTAAACCGGTTTGAAACAATCACGAGATTTCTCTCTCTGTCTTGATCATTCTCTCTCTCTAAATATATGTATATATAATGAAAAATGTATAAAATTTCAATTTTAATTTTTCGGACTGGCTAACAAAGTTTTGGACCTCGACAAATTTTGAGAGGAGAAAAAAAAA
>JAOUZG010044948.1:0-11546 GCA_026289955.1 Argiope argentata | reverse complement strand
ATACATGAGCGTGAGCGGTACGTCTTACCGTCTCAATGCCAAGCTCTCGTCTGCCAATAACGGATGGAAAGTATCATGTGATCAAGGTGTTAGCAGCTCCCACAAATGTATAGTTAGTTCTTAAGTATTTGTGAATATTTAGAGACGTAAAAATCCTAGTTTTCAGCTTTTCAACCATATTATACATATATCCAGCTTATTATTTTTAAAAAATTTTTTAGCTGCATTTTAATTGATTCGTGTTGTTATTCCAATTTAAAATCTTGGAACTCCATGAATCACATCTAACCTACCAGTCATTAAATGATAAATTTCCGTAGGTTAAAAGTAGTTTTAAATAAAGAGAAGCTAACGTTAAAACTTATTTGAGATGAAGAAAATATATGCTCAACAACTCCCAAAAATCTTAAATACACTTTTCTTCTAATGTAATGTCGTATTCAGGTATGAATATTTTATTTCAGAATAGCTATATAAGTAGGCTATCGGTTATTCATCAAATTCTTCGATTAATCTGCCGGAACCTGATGAGACTTCTGTATAAAAACGTCAAATGTGACGGGTGTTTTCAGAATATGGAAGTAACCTCCGTTTTTCAATTAGCACAAGATGTTCTATTCATGTATGGGGTGTTGAATAAAAAGTAGCATGTTTATCACATTTTACCATCCCATTTACGAAATATAGCGGAAGTATTGGAATCGTAAAAAAATTGAAATGGATATTTTGATGAATCTTCATATTTTATATCTTCTCGAGTTTGAAAGCATATTTTTAGTATTACATTTGTTTGTCTGTGAACTCAATATGCCAACAGCTAGACATAACATAACGCCATCCTGTGCCCCCGGTGCCTATAACGCTTAGTTATCTAACCAGTTGGATGAGCACAAGATGGGAGAAAAAAAAAAGAAAAAAGAAAGAAAAATGGGGGGAATCTGCACTTTTGAGGGACTTTTTAAGTTATAATTTTGGTTGATTATCACAAGGAGAATTCTTGTCTCAACTATTGTAGGTCTTGAAGAGGTCTTGGTATTTACGAATATGGTTTACTATGGAGTTGATTTTGCTGCGTGAAAGGGTATTTGATGATTCTTTCTGGCTTTCTCATATGCCATGAGAGAGTGAGTGGGCATTCTGTGGCATAGTGAATTGGAGATCCTATTTCCCCACAGCTATAGTAAGGAGAGTTGGCTAGATAGAATCTGTATAGATATGTCGGGAATGGGCCGTGTCCAGTGAAGAAAAGGACATTCGCTCTGTCCCATTTGGCAGCGTAGAGAGAAACTTTTGGTATTATATTATATGTGGAACGACCTGTTTCGCCTTCTTCCCATTCCTTTTGCCATCTTATCGATTGCCTTTTGTCATTATATCGATTTGGAGGATGTTCTTTAGATGAGATCTTGGAAGCTTCATTATATTTCGATCTTCATTCGCACTAGCCGCTGTTTTGGCTAGTTTGTTCGCCGCTTCATTTCTGTCATGGCCTACATGTGCCTTGATCCATGAAATTTTAACATGAGGGTTTTCAAGAAGAAGGTAGAAGGTATCTCTTGCTAATTGGCTATTGGATTTTGAAGAACTTGAGGCTTGTATACTTGCTTTATTGTCGACATAAATAGTGATTGGATCAGATGAAGGAAGAGAGGTTGCGTAATTCACAGCTCTATTGAGTGCTAGGGGCTTGGAAGACCGTGTTTTCTTTCAATAGGCTGGTTGACCACTGGTGTATAGTGACTGTATCCTGCATGACACAAAATGCCGCCCCAACTCCTGTTGAAGATTTTGACCCATCCGTATATGTCCCGATTCCAAAATTCTGAGACCCACCGTCTTCCAACGAAATTTTATGGGCGTGGAGATGTTTGGAGGGGTGTGACGTCCAGCCCGAAGCTCTGTATTCATAGTCACATGGGTTAATATGTGGCATATCATGAACGATTCCATGGAGTCTGTACAGTTCAGTCATTCTTGCAATCATCTGAAGTTGTAGATGAAGAGGAGGCAAGTCAAGAATAACTTGAAGAGCTGCAGTAGGTGTGGTCTTATACGCTTCCGAAATTGTTAACAAAAAGCCTCTTTGGATGGAAGAGAGCTTTCTTGCTAATAGAACCTTCCTACAGCTAGACAGATGAAATTTGGTGTATAGCCTGCTGCCAAATCTGGAGACTTCTATCAATCTGTTTGAAAAATCCATGCATAAGAAGTTAGTTCGTCCTTCCATTCGAATGTAAGTTAACATGATAATTACAAAACGAAAAATCCTAGAGAGATGAAATTCGATGCGCAGATTCAGCATTCAAAGTATAGATACTCACCAAATTTTGAGCCAATTTAACAAGAAATTGAAAAGTACCTGCAGTTGCATCTAAACTCAATAACTCAAAAATGCAGTGCTTAAATATACAAAAGTTTTTATGTAATTGCAGTCACAATTCTAAGAAGTATTTCCAAAAAACTCGCCAGGGATCACGATAGATTTTGTAAAAATGTTACACTCCTGTCATAGGTTAGTGTTTCGTTACTATCGTATGCTAACACCATGTTATCTGCCTTATCCAAGGTTCATAATATTTTGCAGGCTGACGTGAGACTTGTGAGAACACTGCCACTGGTGCATAAATTTACTTGCCTAGAACACATTATCCGTATGGCTGTTTGGTTTCTACATAAATGAGGTCTCGATGATTTGTGAAAAAGAAAGATGTTGTATTCAGCTTTCCCACTTTAAATGTGCTGATGTTTTAAATTATATATATGATTAGGTATCTTTTGTTTAAAAGTATGAATTCGTGGCATCCCGACTATAAATGCTTTGAACGCTTTTCTTTAAATTAGTATTAAGAATTAACTATTAATTATAAAATAGCAATAACGTAAATACATACACATTTTTTTAACATCGCATCCATGTTTTCCTATCCAGTAACTAGAACACTGACAGACGTTGTTTTAAAATGCTCTTTCAAACGCATTTAGAAACGCATCAAAACTGAAAAAAAGAATGTATGGTGTAAAATTAATATTAATAAAAATGATTTTTTAAAAAAATTTTTAAGTAGAGATGTTTTATTTGTACGGAAAAAGCTGATTTGAGCATTTTCGGAATCGAACTTTATCATTTTTGAGATCGATGACTTTCCTTTTGTGTTTAAAATCTGAAATATTCTTATCTTAAGCAATTTTTGTGCAAATTGATTTATTTTACTGTTCTGTTACTTATCGGTTAAAACTATACTAATTTTACTTTTCAGATTTTGTTTTAACTCTTTGCACTCCGAAAAATAATTAGATGCAAAATAATTCACTTAATGCAAATATTTGTTTATTACTATGAAAAAAATATACATAATTCTTTCAAGTCGAATTTCTTTGAAAAATTAATCTACATCTCTTAACCATTATGTAGACGTTTTTAACTATTAAATTTGAAAAATAAACAAAACGTCAAAATGATGCACAAGCTTGAATGGTGAGTCAGAGGCACCATCGGAGTGCTTAGGGTCAAATCTTTTGGCGCAATTTCTTTATTTCATGAAGTTTAGCTTTATCTTCTGTACAAGCCTGTGTTTATGTCTGCATTAAGAAATAACTTAAATTTCGAATTAATGAATATTTTAAATCAAATCCAAAGCTTGAAAATCTTATTTAAACTAGTCTTGCCGTAGCAGATGTCATTGAATTGAAGGACGGCGCAAGTAGTTAAAAACTTGATATTCATCTATTTGTCGAGCGAATAAATCTATATAAAATGCATATTAGAATAATATTGACGCTTTTCAAAGTACAACTTTGTAATTACTACCTGTATTTATAAGTGCTGATAGTCTGCTTTGATACATTATATAGTTTACGATCATCGTAAATAATCGGTTAGTGATACTAGCCGTATTGGTTATTACTAATAATGACCGGTTAGTATTAATAATAACCCCTTATTCACATTCACCGTAGCATATACAAATGCGAGATGATGAGTTGTAAGAGATAAAAATCTAAAAACGTGCTACATTTTATATAAATTTAACAGAATTTTTGAAAAAATATCCTAAAATACATGAGTAATTCGTTATTGTTAAAAAATGTGTTGAAATGCGAAATTAAATAAACGTTTATTAAAATGTTTGCCTAAAAACGATCACTGACACTGGCCTCAAAATTCTTACAATCGCTATTGAGTGCTTATTACCCAAGATGTAATGCAATGTGGCAAATTTTATCGCTTTAGGTTTAAGAACCCTTTTCGCATCATTTAATTCACCAATAGTTTAGGCAACTTATAGACAATATCCTGATTTTTATAAATCCACCCTCCTCTGCTGACTAATTTATTCTTAAGCCTAATTATGTGTCATTGTTTTTATGGAAGGAAACATGATTTTAAATCCTGTCCTTAAAAAGTGAGGATTCTGCCGCAGCTGGTTTCTTCCCACGACAGGTAGGTGTAGATTTTTTTCCGAAATTCTTTTAAGCAGTAAATAGATTTCGCTTTTATGGGGTGTCGTAATCCGTCCTTCTGGGTATGGATGTCAGAAGGTCGACTCGCAGCGGGCAGAAGATTCCGGCAGAGCCTCCGAACGATTTTGCTCGAGGCAAGAGGACGCTTTTTGTGACATCACTTGTTTATCTGCAGCCGTGGTGATCGAAATAGTGTGACGTCAAAAACCATGCAATTAATTTTTATGGATAAAAAAAAAGAGAAAAAAAAAAGAAATTCCACTTTTTTTTAGGACATTCTTGAATACGAGTTTTAAATTCATCTTCTTGATCAGTATTCCAACCCATAAGGAAATAAATATAAACACGCGTAACGGATAACTTTCAATGTATACTTTAATAGTGTTCTTCACGTTCCTGAATTCAACCTTTTTTAAAAATGTTTAATCCAATGATATCAAAAATGCTGGTACAAAATATGTATTTTTTTCTATGAATTCCTTTTCGAAAATTGTTTGAAATTAAAAAGGATTTTAAATACAAATGAATTTCTTAGTTTTAAATTCTTAGCAGTATGCATATATTGTTGCATTTTCAGCTACAAATTTACAAGCTTAGTAAAAAATAAATTTTCTTTTAAAAATATATCATTTAAGAAATCTATTAAGAAAAATATCTCATTCTCAAATTTGTTTCCTCTTATATTTCATCCCGTTTATAATGGGATTTATTTAATTAGGGATTTTTCATTTATTCAATGGGATTTTTTTTTCATTTATGAATGCAAAAGCATTCATAAATGAAGTATTTTTTTATTAAGGAATTTGTCAATGAATTTTTTGTTAAAAAGACTTTTAACTTGTGTTGGATCAAAGATCGCTTTCTTATAACGTGTTAAAGGTCTGGTGCACGATAGCTCTATGTTGAAGGTGATGATAGATTTTTTTTTCACATTACGATGAATTTTGGAGATTTCGGAAACGTTTGTAATTGATTTCGAAGATTTTTGAGAGTGAGATGCATCAGGAGTTATACAGAAATGTAAGTTTTATAATCTAGAGAATACTTGACACAAATAATTTGTGGTATTTTTGTTGCCTCGCTAAATTTCCCAGCTAATCGCATTTTGTTCTCTTATTTAAAGCTTTTCCCTTTCTTGTCTTAAATTAGAACTTGAGGTGGTTTTTCTGTTCTGCACTTCTGCAGCCGTTTTTGTGCCATTCACAATTTCTTATTATTAAGTTGATCCTTCTTATACGATGAGTTCTAATATGATCGTATTTATTAGTTAGTTTATAATAATGTCGTTGCAATGCATTTCCCTACTTTTTGTTTCTTACTGACCACTAATTTGTGAAGGAAATTAATATTTCATGTCTCTATAGATAAATTTATATTGAACATAACAAATATATTTCTGCTAAAAGGGGAAATTTCTCACATCTCCTCATACGGAAAATTTATATGATTATCTGCCGTGCGTTCAGAAATTGCACTTGGAAGAAGGTTGGTGAGGCAGCATTGTCGTACCTAATTAGAACTTGGCGTCCTGCTTTCCATTCTTGTCCTCGCAGCCTGGTCTCCATTTTATGTTATGGATACAAAGTAATTATTCATGTGCTTAAAATGGATCACGCCTGACTAAATTCTTTTCTATGGCCAGTGCCTTCTTCGAGGAGCGTCCAATTTAAATGCTAAATTGGCTCATCAGTTTGGGCGCTATTCAAGAACATTTAATGAAACTCGTCTCTTCAACCCTCTCAAGTAAACGGAGAGACTTCATTTAGCCAAATAAGACAATACCAAGTTCCTGTTACAGATGGAATGCGGTGTTTGTTTGGTCATGAAAGTAGGATTAATTTAAATTTTTAGTTAAATGAATGACCCATCTCGAAGTAATGTGGGATGCATAATAGGAAAAAAAAAACTCGTATTTTTGAACCCTAGTCAAATGATTCCACGTTCTCTTGTATGTTCATACCAGTGTGTGGATCAGGAATTAGAAAGAAGAAGAATAAAAAATTTCTTGTGGGAATTTTTTAAAAAAAATCCATTTTGCTTCTTTTAAATGACGATTCCATTATATTAAAGAATCATTTTCCACGTTTAATAAAATTGAAAACAAGATCTAAAAATAATTGGGTTTTTTTACATATATCAACTTAGGCAAACAAACAAACAACAACAACAAATGAAAGCTTTATTTCGATTGTATTTAATCGAATCCCTTGTAGAAACGATGTGTCAGTCATATACGTACAAGGCAGATGCGTTCTGAAATCTAATTTCTGAACCACGATTCTGCAATTATAATGCTACAGAACGTTTATGACTCAAATCCTGTTCATTGCAGAATAAATCATTTTATTTGAAAAAATAATGTTAGAATATAACGTTTTAGATTAAAATTTTCTGAAAAAGATAGTGTTTCGAAAATTTTACTTTGGAAAATGAATGACACCTAAAATGTTTCCAATAACCTAGAATTGTTGTTTAAGAGCGCACGTAAGACTATTGCGATAGCTAAGAACTCTGAAGTTGTTGGAAATAAGGGATTTCAATAGCTTGAAGTCCGAAATCGGGTACACCATTTAAAATAATGTCAACAAATACTAGCATATTTTAAAGTTAACCCCTTGGAAAGAAATGACGGACTTCCAACGTTCAAACTATCCACTCCTCTCAGAAATCATAATAAATAAATAATATATTTTCAAAATCATATATATGTAAAGATAATAAAAACTACATTTCTTGAGTTGCTTCATAAGTCGCTTGATTTTACATGAGATTATAAAAAATGTTACAATTATTTTGTAAATAAGGTTTTTAAACGAAGATTTCAAATAATAATGACATGAACGTAACTATCGAAACTGTTTTACTACATATATAATGTAATGACTCATTTATTTCATTTGTACGAGGTATCTACATATAAAGTTCTTATCTATCTTTTATGAATTTTGAATCTTCAAAAGAAACGCTGGGAACGAAGGTGCATATTGCTTCTTATGGAGAGAACCATTTCTGAAAGGTACTGCTCTATAATTTGTAAAAGGATGAAAGTACTGCCTATTTCACCTTTTATCTTCTCGGGTACCGTTTTGGACGGTGAATGAATTTATCAATTTATTTAAAAGTTGGCTTATTTAAAACATTTACTGCATGGGGAAAATATGTAGATTGATTTTTTGGTGAAATTCAATTCAAAAGAATTATACATTTTTTTATATCTTGCTGTAACGAAAAAATTATTAGCATTTGGTGACTAATTATGCATCGAACTACTTTCTGAAGTAAAAAGGGTTAAGCATGTTTAAAATTTAAATAGAAATAAAAAATGAAGTACAGTTAATAATAAAATAGCACTAAAATATTACAATATGAATATTTTTCAAAAACAAATACGATTGTGATAGTATGTGTTATTGTTTTATCTTTATACTGCCTTTTTATGGGATGAAGGCGTTCATTAAGCCTCATTAAACGGGAGTAAGGAATGGAAGAAAGCTATCTAAAACATTTAATTCAAAATTTACTTTTATTTAAAATTACTTAAACACTTGTTTGGTTTTTTTTTTCATTTCTAGGTTAAATAGGAAAATAATCTAATTATTATTTTTATTGATTCTTATTTTAGAAATAATAAGAGTTCTTCATTTTCAGGCTGTAATAATTCTTAATTGTGTCTGTATTTAATGTGGAGTATTACTTCGTTTATTTCTCAAATGTTTGAAATCCAATCTATCCTTATAAATAAATATAGTTTTTTCACAAATATGGGTTGAAAAGAAACCTGAAATCAAGCAGAAATGTGTCTCTAATTCATTAGTTTCTTTTTTCAATTGTTACTGTTGCCATTCCTTATTCTCAAAATAATCGCTTTCTTTTGACAAATAAATGAAATTCCGTTAATTAAATGTTGATTTTCCTGCTTAGTATATCTTAATGATATTTTTAATTAAAACTTGCCAGTAAAAATATTGCTATATCATAAGTGAACTCTGCAGGAATTTTGGGAGATTATTACTTTAAGGAGATAAAATGCCTTCTTAATTAAAATATCTTAATTATCTAATATGGATTATTTTATACAAGGGTTGCTACGATTTTGCCATCTTCGTCTCATAATGTTATTTCAGATGCCAGATCATTTCTGAGTCTTAGTCTGAAGGTTGCATAGATTATCAGGTTCAAAAATGGGTGCTCAGATTAGAATTTCATTCTTTTTATCTTTTCAGTAAAAAAATTATTTCCTGTTTGTTAAAGTTAATTACATCAATAATTTCATAGATTAGAGAAAATTCTTATAGTGTTTAGTACGATCTTGCAGATTTCTTTTTTAATGATGTCAACATATGATTTAAGAAATGTTTACTCTGTATTCGGACTATTGCTTAGTGTCAGTGTAATACGCATGCATTGTATTCAAAGATTTCCAGTTATTACAGAATCATTAAGGGGTTCCTATTATTTTTTAAAAAGCCCACCCCCTCCTCAAACATTTTTTTTAAACTGAAGTTCTCATATTTCACCAACTTCTGAAACTTTACTTTGGGAGGAAGATGATTGATGCAACCGCCAGTAATAGCATCGTAATTATTAAATTAAATTCTTTTAACTAAATGAAAATTTAAAAGAAAATATAGAATTAAAAAAACTATAATGATATATAAAAGTGTAATTGAAATGTATCTACGCACTTGAAGTTATATTTATAAGGTACTAACGGTTGAAAATGAACTTGTATGTGGCTGTTTTAAAGGGGTTCTCAAGAACGTCAAAATTAAACTCTTCTAAAGACATCAATGAAATACATATTCGCTTTATATAATTTTAATTTATTAAATCTTGACGTAGAAAATACTCGAACTTTTCTTTAAAACTATTTTAGTTAATGTGTAGGTGTGGGTCATAAAATAACTTTCTCTATTTGACGACATCTGCCACTAAAACGAAAGAAGGGGATGGAACCACTTTTCATACACAAACTGTAAAAGGCACGGGAAAATGAATTCCGCCGAAAGGAATTAGTTCTAAAAGTTGACGAAAGGGTGAATACTGGCGCTATTGGTGTACAATTATTAATGAATTAATGAAACTCAGGAAAATAATCTTTTATTCATCAATATTAAAGTTCCTTGGACGCCGTTTACTATTTTCAGTTTTCTGATCTTCCCTGGGTACAAAATATTGCATGCGGTGTATGACTTGCTCCATTATTGCGTGCAAACTGTCAGTTTCGATGTTCATAACAGACCATCTTATGGTCTGTCTTAAGACATGCAGGTTTGCTTAGCAGTAGCTAACGCATTACACTGTATAGCGGAATACAGTTTTAGCAGTAAATCATGTTGAGATGAGGTAGGGGCCATATCAAACGCATATTAACAGTCAATCACTAACATCAGGAAGGGATTGCTGACAGATCGTTTGCTCTTTTATTTTTTTACCAGGAATGCATGACGTAACTGTCACGCACGTATTTTCCCATGCTTTTCATTCTGTATATGAAAAGTGGTTTCATTTGGCCCATTCGTTTTAGCTGTGGCAGCCTCAAAAGCGGGAAAGTTATTTTATGGCAACCCAATATTAAACAATTCTTGCGCAACTAAATTTTGTAAAGATTTATAATTTTTTTGAATACATACTTTGATATCTTTTTTTTAACACCCAGTTTGCAATTGTCTACTAAAACGGCAAAATATTAGCATTAACTCTTGTCTGCATGTCCGTTTGTGCATCAATTTAAATAGTTACCGTTTGATTAGTGTCGCCACTTTTGACGCCAATATATGTTGGGTGGTGGTAATGTGCGTTTCGAAACGATACTTAAATTTTATTAAGAAAACAGTGACTTTTAAAGAAAACAGCAAATTCTTGTGGCTGCCACAGAAATTTCCGAATATGTTCTTGCATAAAAGTAATTTTTACACTATCCTAGGATTCAGAGACTCGTTTTTTTTCAACGTTGATGTGTTTTAATGAGTTTTAGTTGTTCAATTTTTGAATAATATTTTATAAATTTTCAAACATATTTCTTAATAGAATATGCAAAAATATTTTTTATTTTTAAAGTTTTAGTAAAATTTATTTATTTTATGGAATTTTCAGCTTGTTTTTCTTATTGATAAAAACAATTTCAAATGCCAAACAATTTTTAATTAAGAGTTTTAGTTTATTCTTGAACAGTAATAAATAAATAAATAATATTAGATTTTTTTCTCTTTCTTTTTTATCTGTCCAAAATAGTTTCTCTTTTAGGTAGAGTTTGTTATTGAAGTATTTATTAAATAAACGTGAATTATTTTGAAATGTTTTATTATTTTTAAAGCTGCAAAATTTTCTAAAAGCTCTAGAAATATGAACAGCCTTTAAAAGCAATGGTAATTTTTCTAAAAATTGCAATGTCAAAATTAGTTTTAAAAAATCCTTCTCATTTTATTTTAATACATATCTTATTATTAGGTTTCGTTCATTCGGAGGTAAGAAATGGCAATTTTTTGTTGCAAAAGAAACAATTTGAGTGGTAAATTCAGGTTATGAGAAATTTGGTCAATATTTTGTCTTTTTCTAACAGAAACTTCGAAGAAAGCTATTCTGAAAAAAAAATTTAATTTGGTATTAAAATAGTAAAAATTATTAGAATTATTGAAAGTAGCCTAGTTTCTTGAAAACAATTCTCATTTGGTGGATCCCGTAAATGAGAAAAAGCAAATCTCCAGTTTTCTTAGCAGTAAGAAGATTCAAATTTATTTCGTTCTGGTTAGTT
Source organism: Argiope argentata (assembly GCA_026289955.1). NCBI lineage: Eukaryota > Metazoa > Arthropoda > Arachnida > Araneae > Araneidae > Argiope > Argiope argentata. The sequence continues at coordinate 331 of JAOUZG010044948.1, read as the reverse complement.
ATAAAGTTAACAGTTTCAAATATTTTGATTGTAATATATGCATATTCATTATTTTCACATCCATTTAGATCGTTTTCCTGAAATTCTTAGGTGTATGCTAACGAAACAATAGATGAACGAAGATAAACAACTTCGCCAGGACATAGGAAACTTTAGTTATTTTAGACAATATCTGTTGGCAGATGGAATGATTATAATTTGGGAATTTATTGCTGGAATCTGCAAAGTGACTGTTCAACTAAAGTTAACTCAAAAATATCAAATAAAATAGGATATTCTTTTTTATTTTTCATTCTCTTTTCTGATTTTTAATTGAGTGATTGTATATATA
>JAOUZG010044946.1:668184-754719 GCA_026289955.1 Argiope argentata | reverse complement strand
TACTCATAAATCAGGAAATCTCCTCTAAAGATCTAGACGCCTGTGAAAAGTACAGTTACTTGTGAATTCGTCCCTCCCATAGGGATATACGTTGGGATTGAGACGCTAGTGTACGAAAGATAAACAAATTGGCAACATCCGGACCATCCACTGTAAAGTATTTTGAATTAAATAAACTTATGTCATCGGTTAATTTAAATGTATCAAAATGCATAAGATGGACGGGGGAAATGACATTTTTATTTGCAACGCGGATACTATTGAAAAAGTAAAACGACATGCTCATATGTTAACACTATTTCTTTCAAGCGCTTCATTTTTAACAGAATCATACATTTTGGTAAAGTGTATTATTTTTTTATGATGGATGTTTTTTTAAAAATATAATTCAAATAATTATTTTCATATTGCACTATTGTCTAAATGGATTTATTATCATGCAGTACTTTATTTTATTAAAGTTCTGTATATGACATATAAAATAATTTTTCAACCTAAGCAGTCCTATGCTTTATATTTCATCATCTTGTCTTGGAACATAATATCACCTGTACCATGGTCTCTTTCTGTAAGTTTATTGCTTTATAAGTAATAAATAAATGAAATTTTCAGATTTTAGTTGCAATTATTTAGCACTAAGCTATGTTTTAAAATTATCATTATATAGTGTAACTTGATAATAAAAGGAAGTAACCAGATTTTAACAATTATTTTCATTTTTTTGTTGTAAGTATGCTTAATATTTTTCCGAATAAAGTCTCTTGATATTCTTATTTTATATTCAGTTAATTTTTATGCCAACTATGTGCAACCTTATTTTGTTCTTTTCTTGTAGATTGCAGCTGAATCAGATCTGAGTAATATGTTTTTTAAGTAAGGATTTTAACTGGGTAACAAAACATGGTTGGCTATTCAAGAGAATTGGATACACTGGGTTGATTGGTATCGAGTTATAATGTTTTAAGATAATAAATCTTCTAATTTGTTTAAGTATTTTTAATTTGTTATATCAGTCAGGGAAGTTTTGATAGGTTTAGCTAGAATTTTTTTCAGTCTTGTCTAGAAATATGTTCACAGTTATCTTGTTTTATTGCATTTTCTTTTCTTTTGATTCACTGGAAAATATAGTATGAAGTTGCCTTTAATTGCCTATGAGCTCACACATTTCTACCCATAATGCATTAAATGTGTTAAAACATTAAAGAGGCATAAGTTCCATATAGGAAGAAAAAATTCTACTGGTAAAGCATCTCTGCCATCTAGAAAATTGTGCATCATATAATTCTTTTGGTTAATGTGCACAGTTAATCAAAATTAGAATATATTCTTTAACTGATTGGTTAAATTTTCAAATAAAAACTAAGTGATTTATATTAATTATTTGCAAATGAATGTAAATTTAGACTTCTGTATACTGCCAAGCTTTAGAAATTTGTGAATGAGAGTATTGCTAATGGTCTTTTCTAAAATTTTTCTGTATCATTGTTTTAATTTGAGAGTTTTCACAAAGTCAAAGTTTTATTAAAATAAAAAATAATACTTTATATTGGTGATATCAAATAAGACATATAAATGGAAGCTTCTGTAGATGTTGAATATTCACCTGAAGAATGCAGTAAGAAATTGTAATTATTTTTTAAATGAATAAGTCAATCACCACCTGGTCCACCTGTTAAGAATAACAGCTGCAACCAAAGACTCTTTTTGATCATTTTTGACTGGAAGAAATCATATGCTAAATATGTCAGGACAGCCAGTTTTAAACTTTCAAGCCACCATAGGAATTTGAACATGCCATTCATTGTTGTATGATGGCTTAATGGAGATAAATTCAAAGAAATAAGTTATTGTGAATTAAATTTTATTCTGTATTGTTGCATTTGTGGATGAGGTTTATTTATGAGTTATATTTACTTCTGTGAAAAGTCATGAAATATCATGATTTTGATTTACCAGGATACAATAATCAACTATACTTTCAAACTGTCTGTGAAAAATATATAAATTCAGAGTTATATTTTTTACCACAAAAATTAAAATTGTCCTATATATCGGTATTTGTATCTTTATTTATCTTTTAATAGGATTATTTTGTTGAAAAGTTGTGGACTCGTTTTCCTTCTGGATGGCTCAAAACAGTTATGGACTTTGATATTGATGACCTTGAATTGTTTATAAATTCAGAGGAAAATGTTAGGTATACATATTTAATGTGATTTTTTTTTCAGGTTCTTAAAAATAATTTTTTTAAATTGTTTTTATATTTTTGTAGATGTAGACAACCATGGCCACTTACATTGCTATCATTTCGTGCCAGTGCTTTTGCATTAGCATTATCTCGTAAATCAATTTATTCCCCTGAAGTTTTAAGAAAGTTTCTGGAAGAAAATTTTAAATCTCAGAGTGAGGGTTACCAGATTGATTCTGCCTGTAAGCATATTATCTTTTCTTAAAATGTTGATTATAATTTCTAAATCAGTTTTTTGAGAATGAGATTATATAGTATTATTGTGAGGCTTTGTTTAGAGAAGGCCTATAAAGATATTTTACCAAGTTTGAAATTATAAGTTTATATGGAAATTCAAATGTATATTGGCTGGGCAAATTTTGGAATCATTTTATGCATGCTTTAGGAAAATCATTATTTAATTTAATACCAATTATGAAAATAATTACTTTATAGAGACTGGAAAATTTAAATATTATGTGTTATTATATATTGAAGTTTTTAAAAACAAATAGATCTGTGGCAAGTTTTTCAAGCTTCAGATAAAAGAATTCATTTGTTATAATATCTTAATTGAGTTTCTAATCCATGAAAAATTGGGCATTAAATGACAACTACAATTGGCAAATTCCTTAAAGGTTCAAATGGAATATACTGGAAGACCTGTACACACTAACTATAGTAATATTCCCTCTACAAATCTTTCTTCCCAAACATTTGAACTACATAGATGAACATCAGATACTTTCCTGTTTTCTTCATTTTAAAGCATTATTGATTTGGCATTCTAATATAAGAAATATTGTCTTTTTTTTTTTTGGACTTCTTGTTCTTAAATGAAGTTCCATTTTTTAGTCACATTTTTTCCCTTTTTTTTTTTGCCATTCTCAGTATTGTTTCTAAAGTAATTAAACTAGTTAAAACAATTTGTTTTAGAGATAGCAAATTATCTGTTACTTTTTAAAATATAAATAAAAAATGACATTTCTGCTTAATCGATGTTAAATAAAAAAATTTTTTTTTGAAAAATTGTTAAAAGAGCAAATCAATTTAACTAATTTTGTAGAATGATATACAAGTCTTAAAATTTTAATTTTATATTAGACTAAAAAGAAAATTTTACTGTTGTTAAAATGGCATTGTATCCTTCCATTAAATCATATTATACTGAAAAGTTAATTTAAATATAGTTCTGAATGCATGGCATTTAAAAAAAATATTAAACTTTTTATAGGTGAAAAAAATATTAGTTCCCACTTGCAGCTTAATGAAAATAGCTGCAAGAAAAATTTCATTCATTATTAAATGTATAAGAGAATTTTATGGGGCTTCAATGAAAATTTTCTTTTTGAATTCTTCTAAACTAGACAAATAATATTAATAATTTTTTTGCTAATTTTTATATTGTATTGCATGTGTAGCTGAGGAATGTTGCTGGAGCTTTGCTTCTAATGAATTTGAAAGCAAATCTGGTCAACATAAGGAAATTCCCGAGTTTTGTAGGAGACATGTGAAACCAAAAAAGCAGCATGAAATTTTTAGAATGGCTCAAGTTAGTAGTTCTTATAATAGAAGTTATATAACTAATTTCCTTTGCTTTTAAATATACAGATTTTGGTTGTTAGTGCAATGAAACATATTTTGCTCAGTTTTTGAATTGTTTATTTTTCAATGGTTTTGTTTTTTAAATTATATTTTTATTCACTTTCTGCCTTTTTAAAAATGAGTGTTCTACTTTATTTCAAATGAAAAAAATAGTCTTCTTTTATGATTTATACAAATTTTTAGTCATTCCCATTTCTCTCAAAAACTAAGTAATATATTAATTCCAAAGTTTTAAATAAAATTTCTCTCCTGGCAATAAGCAAATGTAGGCGTTTTGTGGCTCTAGGTTAAGTACATTATGAATTCCTTTTTTTTAACAAATTTATCAATTTAGTCTGGCAGTTCATTGATTTTTTAATGTAATTAATATCTTAATGGTTTATTTATTTTTTATTTTTGAAACTTTGTGGAAATATATATTTTATTACGCTCTTAATTATTATGGCTCGTGATTGCATGGCATCCTTCTTTGCCCACACATAATTAAATTGACTCTAGGCATTTTTATTGTGAGAACAAAGGAAGTAAAATATGACAAATTGTACATGACCAAGCATTAACATCTTCATATTTCAATTTTCATATGATTTGTATATTTCTACTTTAAATTTTTGAATGCATTTTACTTATTTAGTAACTAGTTCATAACCTGACTTTAGCCCCCATAGGGTCAACAACCTAAAGCAACTGTCTAGTTGGAAATCTGCAATTGTTCCCAGCTGATATTGAGGTAGTGAAAATCTAAATGTTTTCTTATATCAAAGGCATAAAAACTGAATGCACTTTTTTTTTTTTTGCTTTAAAATAATTGGGGACATTATGTTAATAATTGTTTTATCCACACATTTGCAACTCTTAGACGATTTCTACATTTACAATTTTTATTTCATATATACATTTTAATTATCTTGATTTTATAAACAATATCTGCAATATTAAATTTTAATTATAAATTTGTAAGGGTTTAATTCATGAAGAATAAAACTGTGATTATTTTCCATTATTTCATATTCAGGGATGAATTCATTGATACATTTTCTATGCTGTTAAAACTTTTTAAAATTCAAAAAAAAAAAAAAAAACTGTAGGAGGGTTTGAGGATTTTGGTTTTATAAATCTATTGGCCCACGACAGCTCAGTTTTTAGATACTCAATCACATATAAATAAAACACAAACTCTTCGACTGTATCACCATTGCTCTATTCTCAACATTCAACTCACACTCTCCGAACACACACATTCCTATCGTTACAAAAATTCCCCAGATGGCGTTGGCGTCAGAACATGCCACCTGCCTTGAAATACTACATTTCAAAATAATAACACTGAACACCAAAACAAAATATATCGCAACGAAAAAAATACTAATTATAACATATATAAAGTACACTAAATAACTATCCAATATTACACTGATTAAATTCTTTTATGCATAGGCAATTTACACAATTTTAAAATAGCTCTTTTGAAAGCACCAATCTGTGTTTTTACATCACAAACTCTTACTTTACCACCCTTACCGTTGTAAATATTCAAAATACGAATGGCCCATTGTGAACTCGGTAAATTTTCCTCTTTCAACATTATCAAATCACCTATCTTGACATTTTTTTTAATTATTTGCCATTTTGTAAATGGCTTAAATACGTAATATGCCAATATTTCCAAATAAGTTGAACAATTCTCGTTAATCTTTGCCTCAATTTTAACTTATTAGTGTCTACACTCGTAATAACTGGTTCGATTATGGCATTGATAGATCTGCCTATTAAAAAAGGTACCAGGGTCAAGATCTTTAAGTCATCTATATCTGACGATAATGGTGTGGAATTTAGGATTTCTTCTATTTGATTTGTGACTGTCAAAAATTCCTCATAAGTTAACCTAGCATTAGCTACTACACATTTTAAATGGTATTTAAAGGACTTCACTCCCACCTCCCAATTACCTCCAAAATTAGGTGAGGGAAGTGGAATGAATTTTCATTCAACTCCCTTTGATATTAAATATTCAGCGAGAATTTTATCTTGCTCAATTACAATCTCAAGTAAACTTTTAATTTCCCTATTTGCTCCAACAAAGCATTATCTTGAGCATTATCTGAGTAAATTTTGAATGATTTGCCTCTCCTTACAAAAAAATCTCTTTAGTGTAGCATTAAAAGCTTTGCTCGCTGAGTCACCTAGAATTTTAGATGAATTGCTTTGGTTACAAAGCATATAAAAATATGTGCATAAACTTTGTTCAAAATACCTTTTCCTCAGATTATGATATTTTATGAAGAATGGTCCACAAAAATCAACTCCACTGACACTAAAGGGATATTGGGGTGTTACTCGATCTCTCGATATATAACCCATTATCCGATCTAACGTGACAAGTTTAACCTTAAAACACACAATATATGAATGAACTACTTTTTTACACAAATCGCGACTATTTATAACAATATTTTTGCCGTATGAGATATAACAATAATTGGGGTGAAGCATGCAATTTTTTAGATGAAAATGTTCTACAATTAAATAAGGCAGTTTATGATTTTTAGATAAAAGAGTTAGACATTTATGATCAAAATCTAAATCACTGTAGATAAGTCTTCCGTCAATACTCAAAATGCCATTTTCATCTGAAAAGGGACATAAATTTTTTACCGGATTTTCAGTATTGACAAAACCTTCAGGGACTTGATTTCCTTGTGAAAGTCTGCCTCTTGAACAATTTTGTGGAGCTTCATTTCAGATTCCTTTAATTCAATAGCTTTTAAGATTCCAAAATTCTTAGGAAAATTGGCTGTACAATTTTTCCAGAACCTGTTAATATAACTTAATATCCTAATTAAACGAAAATAATTAATACTTAAACCAATTACATCATGCATAAAATTGGTCACCATAGCATTCAGATAAACAAAGTTATTAGAGTCACTAAATTTAGAACGTTCTAATTCATGTATCACTCTGGTTGGTCTTAAATTCGGTTTGAAAATCTTCAATGGAACTCACTGGTGGTGGCTCACTGAAAGACATATCCCCTGTGGACAAGAATGGAGGGCCAGTCCACCACAATGAACTGTAGTGCAGGTTTGATTGGTCGAGATTTCTGGAAATGAAATTAACCCGGTTCTGAGACGAGGGAACATTTTGCTACTGTTCTGCAGATGTCAGCTGTTGAATGATGGAAACTCGATATCCCACAAAAGTCTTTAGCAGTGTTAAGATCTTTTTGGATCCATGCTAAAATGATTGTTCAATCACTCCACAGGAAGGGAATCCACTTGTAAAGCAATCACAACTCGCTTCATCAGCTTTGACAAAAGGACCGCGGCACACAGCTCAAGCCGTGGTATTGTGACACTTTTTACGGGTTAGTCTCTGTCTTTTCTCGACACAATTTTCACTGTTGGTATGCCAGTTGACGGAAAAGAACGACAGTATATTACTGTCCCGTAGCACTTTTCTGAAGCTTTGGCAAAACCGTGTTATTCTATCCTTGTCGCATGAGAATGCAAATTTACTTTTCAATACAGATACTGTTTATACTCCTGAAATCCTCAAGGAACTGGTGCCAATCTTTGGCACTTTCAGGTGTCAACTCATCCATCCAGTCAATTTTAAGACTCCAAAGGCTCTACATGCCGATCTTGTCTTTTGCAACTACTGGACCAAGTAGTCCCGGTGGGTTGAAAAGTCTAGCAATAGTGGAAAGCACACATCTCTTGTAAGAATTCTTTAAGTGAACTGCAGCTCTGAAAACAAAGCAGTCCTCTTGTGACCTTCAGGACACTCTTAACGTCTTTTTCTTGATGAGGTTTTCAAAACCATATCTTTTATCGCTATTTGAAGCCAATTTTAAGTGGCTGCTAAACCACTTGTGTAACTGCATTCCTCCATTTGCCAATACACTTGAAAGTTGACTTTTCAGTTCCTTAACCTCATCTAAAGAAGATTCCCCGCAAAGAACGCCATCCAAGTAAAAGTGCTGTCTAAGAATTGGTACAGCTAATGGAAAGCCCTTCTCTTCATCTTTAGATAGTTGCAACAGTACCCTTGTTGCTAAAAAGGGAGCACTCACCGTTCCATACATCACAGTATTTAGTTCATAAGTTTTCAATGGCTCCGCCTCATTTTCTTTCCATAGTATGCTCTGTAACTTCCTCTGGTTAGGATGAATCAAGATCATTCGGTACTTTTTCGTTATGTCTGCTGTGAAGGAAAAATAAATCACTTTGTACTATTCCTCCATTATAATATAAAGAATTTAGGGAATTTCCGTTTGTAGTTGGATAACCTGCGTCAAAAATAACTCTGAGCATTGTCGACTGTCTATCAGGTGGGTAAATTCTGAAATGAGGAATAAAATATGTTGCTTCTTCCTCCCCATCCCGAACTTCTGACATGTGCCCTAGCACTAAATATTCGCGTAAAAAATCTGTATAGGAACAATTAATTTGGATTCTTAACTAGACGTTGTCACGACGACTTTAATTTTTTCAACATAAACTCTTTTGATTTTCCTAAACATTTAGAATCTTCCTGTTAGAGCATTTTTACAACATATTGTCCTTCTGCATTGCTCGAAAAGTTATTTTTAAAATTTTCTTCACAAATTATTTTCTCTTTACCTTCAATTAATTCAGTTTCAACATTTTCTTTTTCCCAAATATTTCTTAAAGTATTTTCTAGATCTACACTTTCTTTGACTAATCCGCAATAATTAGAATTTAATTTATCTGAACTCGAAAAGCTGTTTCCTACAATATAACCAAATACGGAATTCTCTAACGTCAGATTCTCATTTTTAGCATTTGATTTTCCAGGCTTTATTATATCATGAAAGTAAAAGCTCCAATTAAAATACTATTTTCCCCGGAATATTAAAATCAGTATCCGCAAGCTCAATTCATTCTGAAATCTTTATACGTGTATCAATCTTCTTGCATGGTATTAAATCCGTTATTTTTGATACCACTAACATCGAAATATTTCTTTTGAAATCCTTATTTTTACTAGCCACAGTTGCTGTAACTCTGAGATTAACTGCTAGCGATACATTATTATACAGGAAATATATTTATTAATTTTTTCACTTCTTAGCTGTAGCCTTTGCATACAATTCCGACTCATGAGAGAACACTGTGAGCCGTTATCCAAAAAAGCACCTTACTTCCTGCCATTGCGAACATCAATCATTTATGAAACATCTTACGGTAGACAAAACTACATTTTCATTTATGATTAGATTAGTTGCAACGAAAGCGTACTCCACTCATTGGGGGAAACAGAACTTTGATCAAAACTGTTTTCCCCTGATTGTAAATTATTTATTACTTCTGCGTTTTCTACATTGGTAGACGAAACATTTTTTGCTTCGTCACAAAAGTGAATGAATTTATTGTGAGTTTTGCCTCAGAAAATTATACGAACACTTTTTAATGCTGCAATTAGGCAATAAACATTTAAAGCATAAGATTTTATTTTTTACTACCTGTACACGTTCAAGAACCGAAAGTCTCTTAAATTGAGGACAAGCATATAACGATGATTCTCATTCTTTAGAAATAAATCACACTTTTCATTTTTCATTTCATAAAAAAATACTTTTGATGTCGGTTTAAATTTATTACTATAATTTTGCCCTTTTCTGATCTCATTTATGATTTTGCCTTTGGAAACAAAATACAGACCACATTCTTTTCCTAACTCGAGAGTTATTAACCACTTGATTTTGTCTAATATTGATATCAGTTGCTGTTTCTTTATCCAGCGTTTGGAATAATTTATCCGAAACTATCAAATGTTTTAGAGCGTCGAAATCAGTTACATCTCTTAATTATGAATAATATTCAAAAATCATTATTAAGCGTGATGCGAATTGCACATGAGTTTCCTTATCTCTAGAAGCATTTCTAAAATTCTCTAAAACTGCTTGCTCTGTTGGTTCGAATTCTCTTAATATAATTGATTTAACTTCGCCATTATTACTTAGGTCTTTCTGGGCAATATCAGTTAGGATATTAGAAGCTCAGCCCCCCTAACAAACTTAACAAAATCTGCTTTAAATTTCTCAGGTACCTTTTTAGTATTAAATGCTCTCTCTAACGAAGTAAAAAAGAAACCCCAATCCTGAGCTCTGCTTGGTGGTTTAATACACAATATTCTCACTGACTTTAATAAGTTATCGAGTGTCTCTTCAGGTTCGGTTTTACACCTTTGTTAAACGGAAGTCTGAATACTAATTTCATTAGCTCTGAACTGCGCTAATTGTAACTCTGTTTTAGTTCACTCTAATCTGAGACGCTCTAGTTCTAATTCACTATTCTGATCAAATTTTTTGGTTTTTAATCCCTATTATTCTATCTATAGCAGCTTTAACAACTTCGTTGTCATTTTTGAACACATGACATTCCTCAATTAAACTCTTTATTTCACTCTTTTTTATGCCTTCCGCAGCAACCAAACCGATCTCCTCGGCAACAAGTTTTAATTAATCTTTTTTTTTTTTAATTTTGCTAAATCCGCCGCTTTAAATATATAATCCAAGAGAAAAATATTACCACAATTTTATTCTAAACTCATAAACACAACACAAAACAAAATTAACTTCATCTCGGGAAACTATTTATTTAATAACTCAAAAGATAATGCTGCCCATATTTCTTTGCTGGAACTGCTCTCTCGAGACCAGTTATCCACAATAGAATTCTCATTCTTGGTATTTTTACACCAAGTTCGTCATCATTGACGATATCTCCACTAATAAATCACACACACTTGAAATAATAAATCACTATTCAATAGATGCATAGTCGTCTACGGGGAACTGGACCATGTTTTGGTCCACGATAGGTCAGTTTTTAGATACTTAATCACATATAAATGTAGCACAAACTCTTGGACTGTACCACCCTTGCTTTTTTCTCGACACTCAACTCACAATCTCCGAACACACATACACTCCTATCGTTACAAAAAATTTACCAGATGGGGTTTACCAGAACAATAAACATTAATATTATCAATAAACTTAATGTTATAAACATTAGTGTAGAATTTTGTAAACTTTCTTAAGTATTCATAGATAGCTGCATTTCATATTAAAGTTGAATATATTTTACATTGGTGCCAGAAAATAATTTATATGCATTAATAAGTTATCACAATTTCTGATATTTTTTTTATATAAGGTTTTACAAGGTTTAAAATCTATCTGTTAATCTTTCAAATTCCTTTCCTGATGGGGATGGGAGCTTTTACAATTAAATGACAAATAGGATATTAACTCTTCTTTGTTTATTAAAGTTCTAAAGGAACTTTATTATAATTCAAATAATAAATATATAATAATTACATTAAAAAATTTATGTTGTTTGATCCATACACTATTTTAAGTCGTAAACAAAATGCTTGCAAGATTTTTGAGTTTTTTTTCTTTATCAATCTATGCTATCTTTTTGTAATTTGTTATTTATGAAGAGGAAGTGTTAAAATATTATATTTAATTGTTTAATTCTAATTAAATTTTTATATTTTTTATTTTATCTATATTTTTAAGTATCAATTTTCTTATTATTTTGACTGTATTTTGTTTTTCGTTTGTTTTGTTTTTGTTTATTAGCTGATAAATTTTGTATTTTATTATAGGTTACAGATTGTGTAATGAAGTATTTTGACTTAAAGCATGCAATTGATATAGGCTCTGGCCAGGGGCATTTATCCAGACTCTTAGCTTTATGTTATAATTTGAAATTAGCTACGGTGGAAGCTAATCAGCTTCATGTATCAGGTGCTGTTCAATTTGACAAACAGGTAATCTGATTCTTGGGAGTAGTTTCTATCCTAATATTTTAATCCTACTAGTGCATCTGCCTTTCTTTTTGAATGTATTTGTATTGGACTACATTATATGATGGATTTTTGAATGAAAATCTGTTTTCCCCTTTTCGTTTATTTTTCCTATTATTTTAGCCTTCAAAAATATTTTATAGAATTTCTACATAGAAGGAAAGAGACACATAATTTGTATTAATAACTAACAATTACTGAAAACATCGATATCTGTAAAAAGGGGTGCTAAAATTTTAATTAAAATAGTAAATCATTGCTGAAGTTACATAAATAGGATACTTAAATTCTTATTGATTTTTTTTGCCTGAGAAACTTTTCTTTTAATAAATTATATAGTTTATATCTTATTTTTTTGTTAAAATAATATTTAAATAGCATACGAACATAAATATAGTGAATTTTTAATTATTTTCTGAGTTTATTCAAGTTTCTGTCTTGTATTGCATATTTAAATAATTTATGAAATTGTATATTATCATTTATAGAATTGTATCTTAATTATTTGTGTTGTAGGCAATAAATAACTTGAAACGGGTAAAGAAGTATAAAAGTGATGTATCAACAAATGTTAAGACTTTACCTCATCATGTAGAAAGTTCTGTGACACTTTCATCCTCTGAATCTTGTTTGGAAAAGGTACTGGAAAGAACGAATATTATACTGTGTGTGTATTTCTGTAATTTTTTATTTGTTTTATTTTTATATTCTTATCAAAATTTTTTCATTTTATTATCATCAAATCTCATAGAAAAATGTTTATTCTAATTTTGAAATTTGTGAATAATCAGTGCATGATAAATATTGAGTAAATTGTGAGCACTTTCTCTGATTGTTAGTAAAATGAAATGTAACTTTATTTTACCTTAATTTTCTTATTAACATGAATTTTTTCTTTTAAAGTTAGCATGAATTTAAATAATTTTGACTATGTCTCAGAAACAGTTATTACTCTGCCTTTTGCTTTGTTCATACATTTTATAATTTTTTAAAATTAGTATTCCAATTTCATAATAATCAGTTCGAAAAATTTTTTAGCATCTGATTTTAAATTTTGTAAAGAAGGTGACTCCTGGTCTCCTGTTGGAAGAGACAGATGTTCGAAGGATGCTACCTAGCCAGGGGTGAGGCTATTCATCCTTTGTTCGCATTGTGTTTCTCCCCTTTTAGTGTCGTCCTTCGGACTTGAATGTAGACAAATAATGGAACACACATGCTTTCGGCCCATTAAAGCAGCAAACCGTGTCGAAATACCAGATGGGACTATTTCTTCTATGGACCACACAAGCCGGGATAAAGTTCCAATAATGAACAGCATATGCTCTTTACGACCCTTTGAAGAAAGAAGTGCTAAGTGAATGCAGATGCGAACATTGTGTACTGTTAAATGTTCTGTTAAGGGGTGGATGTTTCAAGAATCTTCCCACGACATGATGGCGCGCCATTGGGAGTATTTCTGAAGAATGATTGGACAATCGGCATCTCCAGCGTGCCAATGCGAGCCTTAGAGGTGGAGCTTCACTACTGTTAAAATGGACGATCGAGAAGCGGAGTAAGGGAGAGGAGACAAGCTGAGCGAGAGGAGGACAAGCTGATCGGAGTAGATGAGATCAGCTGATCTGGCTAGAGACTGAACGAGAGCGGATACGACAACGAGACGAGCTCTGAGAGAGCTGAAGTTGAAGAGATACCTCGAGTTTATTGAAATCTCGAGTTTATTGAAAAGTGATCTCGAGTTTATTGAAAAGATCTAACGGAAGTAATCCGTAGATCTCTGGAGCTATGCGCAGTAGCCGGATACGCGGACAGCTTCCGAATTCTCGGCATAAATGCCGAACTGACAATCCAGTTGTAAATATTTCCCAGCATTTAACATAGAGGACGTGTTGTTGTTTTTATTATTGTATAAAGCTGTAAATAAGCCCTTTGTGTATAACACGCTACCATTTTATTTGATCGATCAGGATCAAGTCATTACAATTTATTAGAAATAGTTTCTCCCCATCCTTGAAATTTTTATATGTCACGTTTAATTTTACAGTGTCATTATTAAATGCAATTATACAATCTATGCTTGCATCAATATGTCATAAAAGCTGTAGTGGTTGCATGCCATAACTTGTATCTTAATGTTGCTATTGTATAGATATTATTGAATAGTATATTGTTGTATACATATTATTGAATTTTAAGCATGCTTATTTGACTTTCAAAGGTGTTGAAACATGCTTGGGGGAATTCTCCAGAGGATTATGAGGTATGATGATTTCTTTAAATAGTATGAATGTTTATTTTTTTACTTGTTGATTTGTCATGTTATTTGAATTATTGTATTAATTTTTTTAATGAAATTTTACTAAAAACTATTCTTTACATTTTTTGATTTAACTATTAAAATTTCTGTTATTTCTGTAATGTTTACATACAGAGGAAAGAAGTTTATTACAAATCCTTTTTTTATTTTCTTATTAAGCATATTTCCCTCTGTACATGAGAATTGCATGGTTTTATTAAAGTTATTTACACTTACTTTTTCTTAGTCGGACATTTTATATGTTTTGTGTTAGATGATTTTTAAATTATCAATTTTTACATACTTAAAAAAATGTTAGTTATAAGACTTACTCTGATATTTTCTACGACGAAACTGATTCAGAAAGTTTGAATTCTCACATAAATCAATTTCATTGGATTAAAAAAACTCCCGTTTTGATAAAATCTATTTTTTAATGTCAGAAATTTGCTTTAATGGGCCTTCATACCTGTGGTAACCTTGCTGAAACTGTTCTCAAGACCTTCGCAAAATGTGACCAATCGCAAGTACTTCTCTCAATTGGATGCTGTTACATGAAACTGGAATCAAATAAGTTTGTATTATATTGATCAAAATTTAAAAAAATTATTATTAACATCCTATTGGTATTTTTTAATAGCATTTTAAAAATAATAAACAGCATTAATCGGAGTGATTTTTTAAAAATCGTTTATCTTTCTTAAAGGAATAAATGGTTTTGTAAATGACCACATATATAATATGTATGTTTGATCGAAAAGTTCAATATTTTGATTTATTTCATACTCTTAGATTTATTTATTTTCTCCTATGTGAGTTTGAATTTAGAGTAGAAAATTTTTATCTATATTAATTTTTCTATAATATTCTAATAAGTTTTAAGACATTGGCTTTTTGTTTTGTAATATTTGTCTGTTTCAAAGACACTTGGATTACCTTTTTAGTTTCCTCTTCTCAATTGTAAAAAAATCTGCAAACCTTTGCAATTTTTACATGAGATATTTTTATAGACTTTTATTAACCTGTTTAATTTTTAAAGTGGTTTTAGATATTTGCATTATTTTGTATATTACGAGTATATAATATGTTGTATACATCCAACATTTTTCATAGAGTTAATGGTCAGTGTGTTAAATTTGATTGTGGAGAAATGTAGAATATTTATCCTTTAAAGTAATTCTAATGCATGAAGTTGCAATTGTTATCTACTTCATTTGAGTATGATAATATTTGTATTAGAGGACATGAAAATTTATTTTATTTTACTTGAAACTTTTATTTCAGCCTTTATATATATATATATATATATATATATATATATAATATAATCCACCACTTAAAATTTCCCAGATTTATTAGTAAGACTTTTTAAATTCGGGGAAAGGTTTGTTTATGCAAATGAAACTTTGAATATCTGTATAATCTGGGAGAATATTCATTCAGGGATGAATTCATTCGGATTCGCAGTTTCCCTAATTTTTGGACTCTTCTAATCTTTTTTTGTTTGCTTTTTTTTAACAAAAAAAAGTTCTGTCATTTCCAATTTTAAAAATAAATTAAACTTCCACAAAATCTATATTTATGGGAGATTGGAAAAAGTCCTAAAATCATGATTGGGTATAATGGAAAAAAAATATCAAAAAATATAAAGAAAGCATTAGCTAAATTTTCATGAACATCACAGATGTATTTTGATAATATATTGTGGCAATCAGCTTCGACAATTTATCTTTTTTGTTGGAAAGATTCTTTTTCTGTGACATTAATGCAGTATCTTCCTGATCTGATGTCTTAGTGTTGTAGAAAGAGTGCTTATGGTTGGAGTTATTGTAATATCCCGCTGCTTCATAAGGATGCATCCTTATGCAACAATCACAGCATAAAGAACTAGTGGATGTGATTAAAAAAAATTCAGGCATTTTCCACTAGTATCAAAAAGATGTGTTTTCAGGACCCTGCAGATGAGTTGAGTTGCGTTCTAGTATAGTAAGTTCGATCATTACTTTTGAAACAAAGACTAAGTGTAAAGTCGTTCGACAATGCAATTCAGACTTAAATAAATCTTCAGTTCCATTCTATAAAAAGAAGCACTGTTTTAAATATAGATTAGGCCAAAATCTCTTAAGAAACATAAATTAAACAGCAAGGATCTATAGAACAAAAAAAATTTGCAAATATGTATTTCAAATTTTTGTTTATTTAAGCTCAAGGAAAAAGTTATAGTCAAAGAAGTCTGTTGTCAAATTGCAGAGAAAATGCATTTATAAAAAATTAGGTCCCAGGTCTAAAGAAGTTCTTTAGCACCTGAATCTTGTACATAAAATGACGCTACTTGTTGTACCAACAAACTGATGTTTAAGAGCTAATTACTAATTGCCAGTAATGTGTGCCAAAATATGCTTATAAAGTCCATTGAGTAGTAAAGAAATATTTACTAAAACATGCTAATGAGATATATTTACAATAAAGTACTGGCTTTATTCTCATATTCGTTGTCTTATATTCATTTAAATCTGTTCTGAAAAATATATTTCTTTATATAATAATTATAATTAAACAAGTATATAATAATAAGACAACTTTCTTACAAATTATTTTTGAGAAAACTGTATGGTATTGATTTTTTTTACTTGTAAAAATATTTTGATATGAATATAAGATCCATGTGGGTTGTAGTTATGATAATTTTTTTTCCATAGATTGATTATTTGATTCATATTTTTTGCATGTTTTTTCTTTGTGCTTTGTTTCGTGACGCATTTTTAGATTTCCTTTTTTTTTAATGTCTTTTGATCAATCACTTTCCTGTTATTTAAAAATATTAGTATTAAAAATGGCATATGAAGTAGCAAATACAATTTCTATTACTTCTGCATTTTGTATGTACAGTATATTTCAATTTATAGTCATAGATGTAATATATAAAAATTTGATTTGATTTGGGAAAGATTCTGTGCTAAATTTTAGGAATAATTTCTGTGTATTTTGTTTTACATATGTTCTAAAGCAAGATTTAAACTAATACCCACAAATATTGTACTTCCTTTGATAATAGAACTTGTAGTTATTTGCAATTCTTCTTTATAATTACAAGTCTCAGAAATTAAAATGAACCTGTTGTACATAGAAAAATGACATTCCTTTTCCTTCATTCATGCAAAAAAAAAAAAAAACCACATTGCTTAATAAATTGAGAAAGTTTAGCTCCTTAAATTTATTTCTTGGATGTACCTGAATCATACTATTATTATACGGAATGCATTCATATTTTAAATGCCGTCACTAATTTACACTAGAAAAAGTTTTATTGCCACATTTTGACATTTTTTTTCTCTGTGTGTTTAGCTTTTGTAGTTATATTGTGTAATTTATACATGATTTACTTTACAACTTTTAAATAATCCAAAATACATCAATAAAGTAAATTTCACGAAGAAAAACTTATTAAGTGGTATTAAACTTGGCTTAAATTTTTTTTAAAGCAGTTACATACAAAAGATTTGTCTATTCTGAATTTTAATATGTAAATTTTTATATAAATTGGCTATTTATTGAGCGAATGGAAGAGGGAGGGAACTACTGATAAATGTGTCAGGACTTAGACAGGATTCCTGACAAATAAGATTTTGGTTATCTTGTGATTATTTTTTTAAAATTTCATTTGATTTTAACATTTCTTAAAAAACAATCAAGTTTGATAAACTTTTCAATTTGACATATGTATCACTGTAACATATAATAACATGCAGCCATAAATCAATATAGGTATATTAGCTGTTTTTAGGAAAAAATATTTATGCTTTTTGGTTAGTGTCAACTTGTTTTTATTTTTCTGTTGTTTAGCTCAAGTGTATGTTTGTTAGTAAATGATATATTTTAAAGTTTCTACATATACGACTAGATATGAACAGTTTCTGTTTTATATCTCTCTTGAAAAAAGGGATTGATAAACATTCATTGTTTTATTTTAAAGTATTCAAGATAATTATTACCACCAAACATTATGTTGAAAGAGCCAATTATTCATATGTAATATATATATGTTTAATATATATAAATGACATAAAAAATACTCCACATTTTTAATTACTGACAATCCAAAAAGTTAAAATCAATTAGAATTTGTTATTTGATTTTTTAATGTGTCATTTTCAATGCATGTAAATCACATTGACTGCAGAGGTGGTAATCATATTTATTTTAGATCATCATCAAAATCGCAAATGACAATCTTCTTTTCGAATTCCCCATATTGAAAATCCCCCAAATATGAAATTTTTAGGTATAAATTGGAGCAAGATGAAGGGGGGGGGTTAGAGTATACAGGATTATTAAGTCGAATGCATTTTTTTCTCATACATATAAGAATGACTTAATATTTAATTTTGACTTTTTCCGTTTAATTGGTTGGTTCGATAATTTAACTTTTGGCTTCCCAGCAGTTCTTAAAATAACCTGCTTTGAAAGATACGAGGTAAAATATTTCAAAATATTAATCCAAAATTATATATAGTTAATATCGTAAGTTTTGTAAGCAATAATGAAAAGGCATACACATTTTTTTAATATTCATCCTCGTATCTACAAATAAATCTTGATGTACAATACATGTAAAAACGGATTTAATAAAGATCTTTGAGTCTATGTTTACTTATATAGTCCATTTAATGCTATTTAGATTTAAAAAAGAACAACATATCCTGAAGAAAACTAAGAGCGAAATAAAGTATTTCATCGTTTTTATAGTATCCGAAAAATTATAATGCGATCAATTAAAAAAAATTATTCTTTAAGAGCGCAATTTCATCATAAAATGTTCACCAAATGATAATCAATGTCAATTGTGAAAATTTTTGATGAAGCGTTTACATTCAGTTGCTTTATTTGACAAAAAAATAAAAATAATACTAATGAATTCATTATTAATTATAACTTTAATTTTTAAAGGCAATACTTTATTATTATCTAATGCTATTCATTCCATTTCTACATTTATGTATTTATTATTTTTTACTTAATCTCTCTTTTACAGCTATACTCATTTTTTGTTTCTTCTACTAATTTCAAAAATATCCTTAATTTTTATTGTAGAAATCACGGATTTTCTATAATTTTCTATATTCCTACTTAATTCAGTATATGACGAAGCAGTGCCGTTAACATGTAGCAAAATCGAATCTTTGCTGAATCGATTTGTTATCCTCTTCTAGTTTTTGTACAACTATGTTTTTAAATGCTGTATCAAAAGTTATTTATAGTCTATACTTGTATTCTGTTTCATTTGAGCAAATATTTTTCTCTACTTACTACTTTGAAACATATTCTAAGTAATAAACCTAAAGTATTTCAATTTGCGTGTCAAATTAGATATTGCTGTTTGAAAAGAATCAAATTAGAAATTTTCTTTGTTGACAATTTTTTATAATTTTTTATTCACTATTTTCCCAGAATGACGGCAAATTTTGGATTGTAATTTAATGTTTGATATTAGCATTTGAGTGTTATGCTGCCTTTGGATTTTTTTAGTGATAGTTTGTACCATTTATCCTTTGTTCTTTTAATTTACTGTAGAATTTAGTAAAATTTGTTAATAGAAAATGCCAATTTTGCATATCAAAGTTTAGTTAGTTTTATTCACTATTTCGAATTTTATTATTTAGGAGATGGGGAATTATTTAGTTTGCTATAAAATTATTATTAAAATGCTTAATAAAAGTTTATATTTAATTCTAATTTTTGTGTAACTTTATTTTTCAGAGATAGTGAAGGCTATCCTCTTAGTCGGTTTGTTAAATCTTTGCCATCTCATGGTTTGAGTTATGAAGCAAAGGAAATGGCCTGTCATGCGTTGGAAATGTACATTCAAAGGCTTCATGGTAAGATTTTATAGGTCTGAACCTTTGGTTTCTATATTATCAGTTTGTGATCTAATGGCTTTGTTATTCGTATCTTCTTTTGTAATGCACTTTTTAAAAGGCATCATTGATGCTTATTCACACTAATTAATTTTTTTAAATGAAAAACTTAATATTAAACTTAAGTTTGAAGAAATTTACAGTGCTTTTATAGCTTATTAAATCCAGTTGAATGTTTAGATTATTCAAAGAAAAAAAACCCAACTTAGTTTTAAAGTCATGTAGTGAAAAGCACTGAAATATTCTCATGTTTATAAAATTTTTATTTTATTTAAATTACTTCTCCCTTGGTCAGGGGAAGAAAATTTTGGTTATAGTTTTTTTTTAAATACATAATGCAAGAAATCTAATGCTTGTAAGAATTTGTAAAATCTTTAAAAACTGATTTGAAAAATGATTACTCTCTTTATTATAGAATCAGCAATGAAGTTGCTGACTTTTAGTGAAAGATATCTCTGAATTAATTTAGACATTTAATATGGAGTTTCTATTTACAAATTTGCTTTCCTTTTTTATGTATTGTAAAAAGATTTAAAAATTAAAAAAAAATAGATGAGATAAATTAATAATTTATATATAAATAAAGTTGGAATATTATAAATCGTATACATGCAGAAGGGGCTAAGTTAATAATTTCATACAAAGTTAAATTCATATGTGAAAATCGATTGTAAATCTCATTTCATGTATAATATTTTTTTAAAAAATGAGCAGATTCCTAAACTCTGAGGTATTATGTTCTTTTTAATACCTTTAAATATCAATATGTGTACAAAGCTGGTAAAAATTTAATCTGTTAGGATATCAAGTATGTTAACAGCATGCTATCCTTGCTATTTGAATTACCATCGAAAATAGAAACTTAAAAGTAAATCACTGAATTGCTTTTATAATATTTTTCACGTATTACAATTGTAAAACTTTTATTACATGTGCAATTTTATTTCTGTCGTAATTGAAAACATTTATTGTTTCTATTTAAAGATCTTTGTTTTGGTACAGATTTATGGTGAATATGCTTACTTATATGTTTTAAGATTATTGCTTCTCAGAATTTTGGTCAAGAAATAATTGTAGTATAAGTTTCAAGAGTAGGCATTTTAGCTGATATTAAATGCATTCTTTTCACTTTAGGATTCTAAAAACTGGATTTTTATTTTAAATTCTTAAGTTAGGCATGAAACAGGCTTATACAAATGAAATTTCTTTGTATGGATTTTTTTTTAAAGAATTCTGTATTTTTATTGTCAGGAAACATTATTATCAATCACAGATCTTGATTAACCATACAGTTTTTTTCTGCTTATTTTTTCTCCGTTAATTTCAAGAAATTTTTTAGATATTTATTATTCTCTTGTTTCTGTCCTGCTATAATCTTTCATAATTCTGAAGGAAATTAATGTTTTCTATTTGTGATTGCATAGATAAAGTCCCACATCTGAAGATTCATTGTTACAGAGCAACTTTGGAACAATGTATTGTTCATCATCATCCTGAGTTAAAGCATTTGGGATTACGAGGTGTTAAAAATGCTGAAAATTTACAATTCCAAGAGTAAGTAATGTTCTAAAAATTATATTCTTTGTTTTTAATGACGCTTTGCGAACTGCTATGTTCAGATATTTTGAATTTATTATTGTCTTTATCTTCTACCATATGAATACTCTTTTCAGGGAGAGGTAGTTCTTGAGTTTAAAAAATAGAGCTCATTTTCCATAGAATGAAAGCTTAACCGTTTGAGTGCGGCGAAGCGCTATTGCGCTTCACTTGCCGTAAAGATAAGTTTTCTTACGCACTCAAACGGTTTAAAAGTCAATATGTCATGCTATAAGTTTCACTAAATAATTAGTTGATATTATTCTTTTCTATAAGAAATATAATCTGGAAGCGAATGTTTATTCCCAAATCTGTATGTTCTGAATAATAAATTTTGTAGAAAATCTTTGAAAAGAAAGTCGTCAGAATTCTATAATATCAGTATGTATAATAATAACAATCGAAAACAACAGAAAATGTATCGGTAACTAGGGGGTATACAATTTGTGCTATTAACAAACTCACGTTTGGTCCCTAAATAGATTTTTTTCTCTTTTCTTTTTAGCTAATATTAGTCTTTGGGGGCACTTTTGTGTTGCCCCTGTGGAAATTCATGTGATTTACACATCTGTTATTTTTTGTGAGAATTCACACAGGGAAATGACATGTCTATAGTTTTTCAAAATGCTGTTTAGGTAATTACAGTGAAATATTTTGGGCTATTTAGAGATTAAAACATTTAAAAAACAACAATTTAATTGTAGTATTTTGTGAAATGTTTTTTGCAGCATTTTTCTTTTTGGAACTCATGAGTCGTCACTACATAAAAATGGCCTTTTCCAGCCAGTAGTTCATTTATTTAATGTTATATCTATTTAAACATCTTCTCATGCATAATATACAATGTCTCTCAAAATTGAGTATACACCAATTATGTTCTTCATTAAACGTCTGAAACAGCACTATAAAATGTTCATTTAAATATATATTAACCAAGCAAACAAAAGTCAGAAAAGGATTACCTCTTAATTAGTTAACATTTTATGTTCAAGCCACAAAATTAAATATATACTTTATAAAAATCTCAATTTCACCACCAGTACATTTATATAAATGAACCAGTTTAGTAAACTTAATATTACTTAGAACCATAGGGTAATATTCCTGGGAAATCAGTGTTTTTAAATTCTCAAAATGAACTA
Source organism: Argiope argentata (assembly GCA_026289955.1). Classification (NCBI taxonomy): domain Eukaryota; kingdom Metazoa; phylum Arthropoda; class Arachnida; order Araneae; family Araneidae; genus Argiope; species Argiope argentata. The sequence continues at coordinate 732,096 of JAOUZG010044946.1, read as the reverse complement.
TAGATTTGAAATTGCTATTTGAAAAGATGTTATTCGAATGTCTCAAGAAGAAAAATCTCTTCATGAAATCGCAGACTTTTCTAAAGGGTCTTGGAGTGTTTTTTCTTTGGATGCATCCATAAGTATAAGAATTCTGAACTAATAACTGGTACGCTCGATTGGGGAAGAAAAGAAATTCTTGGTTCTATGTTTTAGAGAGGCATTGCGAAGAAAATACAATAAATAAATAAATCCTAAAGGAAAGGGCTGTAAAAAAATGAACAGCAACGTTCACGCAATAGGCGGGATTGTGTCAGTTCAGACGACTAAAAAGTTGCTCTAGAAAGGTAATTATCATGGTAGGGTAGTCAGGAAAAACACTTTTCATTTCTAACTCAATAAAAGTAAAAACCATTTATAAAACCCTGGAGATTTTTTGGAAAACCGTTATATTCAGTGATGAAAGTAAAATTTGAACTACTTCCCCAAAATACAGTTATCTCTGTTAAGCAGGAAAGAGGCCCAGTTCTTGTATGTGGTTGTATCTCTGTTTATGGCTTGCATGTCTAATAATGTCTCCCATCATTATACTCCTTGGCAAATTTAGCCTTTATCTTTGGTATAATGGATAAAATGAAATATTTGAGCATACTGAAAAAAAATGTAAAACAGAATGCTCAGAAACTAAATTTGGGATCAAATATTATTTTCCAACAAGACATCGTCAAAATTGCTTCGGTTACTATACAATTGTGAAATGCAACTGCATACTTCACTTAAGTCCCCAGGCTCCAAAGTATTTAAAAAATTGTTGTCAGAATTGGAAAAAAATCTGTTCAGAAACATGACATTAAGGATAGAGAACACTTAAAAATTGTGTTGCCTGTAGAATGGACCAAACACATAATCCCAGGTAACACAAACTCTTGTTTACTCAACGATGTTTGAAAGCTGTTTTAAAAGAAAAAGGATGTGCAGCAAAATAACAGTTTACTCGGTAACAAAGAGAAAAATAGCAAACTATCTGTGCACTCAATTTTGTGATAAAGAAATTTCTAAATTCAACATAAAATTTGGTATTGTATATATAAACAAGAACAAAAGAATGATAATAAATTTTATATGTTTCTTAGTATATATTATTAAATTCACAATTAAGCTGAACAGCTAAAAGAATGATGACCATTATTAAAGGAACAATTCAATTTCGGGAGCCATTGTATATACTCCCATCATTATACTCCTTTGCAACTACTTCCACTTATACTTAATAAAATAAAACAAAATTTAAAGAATGTAGTTAAAAATGGCTTTTTTCATTAAGTTTATTTATTCATCTTAGTATCTGATTTGCCTTTTTAAATTTTCAGATTTTTTTTTGTTATATTTAGTGTTATTAAAATATGAATTCCTGAACTTAAAAATTATTTTGATGCATGTATGATGTAGGGGCAAATTATTTTAGTAGTTATTTGTGTATTATTATTGTTGGTTGCAGGAAACTTATAAAAAAAATACCCATATGGGATAACATTCTTGCCAATTTAATCCAAATATATTTGGATATTGTTTTAGTAAAAAGTTATCGACTTTCACCCCTTCTATCAAACACAAAGAATAACTGCAAATAAGTTTTTAAAAATTCGAATAGAATAAAATGCAAGTTTTGTTAGAAGTAATTTGAAATTTGGCTTTGGTAGCTGCAGTCATTCAATATTAATTGCTGAAGGAATGAAATATAAAAAACTGTAGTAAAAGTTTTAATACCTTTGAATTTGACATTTTTTAATATGTGTATGCTAAAGGTTGGTTGATTGAAGTTATACAGCCATATCTGGCTAAACTGCGCCAATCAAATAGTAAAATTGACTGTAATAAGAAACTTATGAATAAAAGATCAATCGTTAAATGATATAAAATCCAAAATATGCAATATATGCAATGAGGAGTTAAAAAAATCAAGTCATTGTTAAACATCTTAAAAAATTAAAAAGACAAATAGTGATGTCGAAATCGGAGATAGTAAATCATTTCAGTCTTTTGACATTTATTTCTTTGTGTACTTGTCATAGACAGTGGTACTAATTATCTTAGGATGAAATGTTTTAAAATTAACCCAATGGAATGGACAGCTTTTAAATTTTTTCTTAATTTTAAGATGATTTGTTTATATATAGAGTAAGAAAATTTTTTGTTGAAACAATTGTACGTTACATGAACCACGTGGTTTAGGAAGAATCTGAGTAAAGATATCTTTTTTGGCGTCATACTTTAAATCTTGGCAAACTCAAAATCTTTCGTGCAATCTTTTGCTTCGCGACATTTGTAATGGTCGATTTTTATTTCCTGAAAAGTTTTTTTTCTTGTTTTAAAAATATTCTGCTAAACAGAAACAAACAATCTGGTTTTGAATATAGTTTTTCGTTTTCAAAACATCAGTACTGTGTTTATTGACTTAAATCATGTTTAGTTTTTTTCTTTCTTTCTGCATTAGTTAAAAGTAATTATTTTTCTTCTTTAAATAAACATTTTATTTCTTTTATTTACCTAAACACATCTTTATATTTTATATTACCTTTTCAAATACTTTCTATCATTATCTCAAAAAGAATAAAAAAAACATTTATAAAAACAGATTATAAAAGGGACTTTTTTCCCTCTTCAGAATACTTTGCTTATGCATATATCATTATTATCCCTGTTATTAGAAAGAGAAGTTATAAAATCTTAAACTATATATTATTGACGTCTTTTACAATTTATTTATTATTGAAATTATTTTTTAAAGTTTAAAAACTGAAGGAAACCTTTTCTAATATTCATCTGTTGATACTTAGTATAAAAAGAAATAGATGTAAAAACTACTATTGTATCCCGATGAAAATATGAAACGAATTGATCAGAGATTATTTAATTATTTTCGAAAAGTGAGAAAATCCTTAATTATCATAATTCTAAATATTTATTTTGTAGATTGTTCATTTTAGTGACTGGAAGCAAATAATAAATTTTTTTTAAAAAAAGAAATTCATCAAAGCTTTTGTTAATCCAACTCAGTCAAAGCTACTTTGTTATATTAACATTAGTTAAAAATTGTAAATATATTCTTGCATATTAATTTTATAAACAGCTGGGTGAATACCATATTTAAATCAATTTCTTTGAAAATAAAAATCGCAATTCTATCCCGGCCTAACAATTATAATTACTATAAAAATTTGATCCAAAATTTATACAACATTGAATTTTCAACGTGAATTGAGGATTTAAAGCCAACTGTGACAACGCAAAATGCATGACTTTTTTTCTACATCAGTTGGGGTAATGCAGTATAGATTAGAAATTTCCAATTTTCTTTATTCTGTGTCATTTTAATTCGAAAGTACTTCAAAATGAATCGGAAAAATTGATTAATTAAGAATGCTTAATTTTAAAAGCATCAAGCATTATGAAAATAAACATAGTTGTTTAAAATAATCAGCCGAAAGCAAGTTAAGCCTAACCTCAATAGTGTGGGGGAAAAAAACAGACTGAATTTGTTACTTATTTGGTGATGGGGAAATGAAGATTTTTTTGTGAGAAAGTTAATTTTTAATTAATTAATAAAAAACTAATGAATTAATAATTGAAAAACTGTATTAAAATCAAATGTCACCGACTACAAGTTTTGAAAATATATTAATATATATATACTTATATATGGAACAATATATTATACTTATATATGGAGAGTGTGAGCTATTGAAATAGTGATATTTTATTGCAAGCTTTTCTTTTGATGAAGTATTGTTAAGGAAAATTGTCTTATAAGGTAAACATGCTATAAAAAGTAATCTTTCAAAACTTATCAGAAATTATGGTAAAAAAGGAATAATATATTGGAAATAATATATTTTTCCTTTAATAAGAAGGAACTTTATCTCCATTAAAATAAATACACAATTATTAATCGGGGAATTATGTTTATATAAACACTTGTATTGACAAAAAAAAAATCACGCCATGTTTTCACCCAACCGCGTGCTACACATTCGAGCTTAAAATAAAGCAAGTAGCAAAATATAATGCAGTTCTATCAGTTTAAATGAACCTTAATAACAAATTAAATAAATACAATGAGTAAACCAAATTATGAAATGTTATTCAGTTATAACACTAAAATCACGGAGTGTTTGAGGTTACGAAATTTTAAAATGAATTTAAATGAATATAAATAGAATATGTATATTGTTCATACCTGAGAAATGACAGAGGACTATTCTAAGAAGCTTTTTCTTTGTATCCAAGGGCATAGTAATAGTTAACCATGGCTTAAATAAGCTTTAAAATTGAACAGTTAAAAGCGAGAAACGATCTCCCATTGAAATATAATGGGGAATGGATAATGGGGTTACAGTGAATACAAATTCTATCCCTTAAAGCACGTGGCTTTATCTTGTCCTACACCACTAGGGTTGTTCATCCTCGATTAGTAAACCAGCTCTATGGTTGATATAGGGCTTTTAAAAGTTACTGTTGGCTGTTCTTTCAGATCAACAACACGGAGTTTCTTCAATAGTTTCGTTTGGGTCATAGTCTATGTTGTCTTCAACAGCAGACCACCCGATATCATTATCACTTTTGTTGCTAAAATTAACTTCCATCGATAATGTGTAGCTAAAAATTGCATCTTGTTGAACATTGTTTATAGACGATTAGAGGTGTAAAAGCCTACCAGAGGTTTTTCTGGAACTAAATGTAAAATTAACATTTTTCTAGAATATTTATTTCGTATGCGTAATGAAGCTTTTGTGAAGGATATTTGACGCCGATGGTGTTCCTATTTACTCAAATTAATGTATTTTGATATGATAATTTTCTCAACTGAAAGCTAGTACTGAGTAATGTAGATTTTTTTCCTTCGAAATACATATACCATTATCCAGAATCTGAAATAACAAAGGAATCACGTGCTTGAAACTGGAGTCTGTTGTAGCAGAGGTTTTGATCTAATATGTAGCCTTTGACCCATCTCCGAGTGGCCAATATCGAACTTGTTTATTTGGAGTTAGTACCTCTTGCTGATCACTTGTTCATTGAACTGTTAAAATCATGAACGCATGAAAATATGAGAAATTTAAATACACTTTTTTGTGGGCAAATGATTTCCACAAAACTAGAAACGAACGCGTCTTTGAGAAATAGCAATTATTTCAAATCTAATAACTAATTGTATTCCTCTTTTCGTTTCATTTTATGTATATTTTTTGAAGTAAAAAAAAAGTTAAAATTTTTACTAAGAATTTCAAAGTAAACAATGAAATTAGCATTCTTTAGATAAATTAAGCGTATAAAATATAGTTTAAATATCATTATACGCCCTGAACACAAACGGTGGATCGTTCTTGATCCGACTCTACAACTGTACATATATTAAAACCTGTTTTATAAAGATCAATATAAATTTTATTACAAAGATCATTTGTAAATACACCATCATTTTCTTAAAGGTCAGAATTCTCGGATTATATTGCATTTGCCTTTTGTCTATTTTTGGCAAACTTTTTATTTTTAGGTATGCACAGAGAGCTCTTAGCAAAGCTTCAGTTAAAGTTCCTAGTGAAATTTATTCGCTTCCCGAGATTCAGTCTTGTTTAGAACGTTGGAAAGAAGTATTAATATTTTATTCGTTAAGATTGATAACTGCGCCGGTAGTTGAAAGTCTGATTTTGTTAGATCGATTGATCTATTTATACGAACAAGGTGAGTGACTTTATTTTAAAATCTGTTCAGAAGTTTTTTTTAACTATTTAAGCTGATTAGTCCTTTATTTTACAGGTTATCCTGGTTGCATTATTCCAATATTTGATCCCTCTTTATCTCCAAGAAATCAAATTCTTATATCAGCAAAATGTAATATTTCTAAGAAAAATTAAATAGCTAAAAACTGACTTGAGTATTTTTTTTTCAAAAATTAGTTGCATTTTGTTTTAAGGATTTGCGTTCATAATATTGTAATGAAATTTTGATTCGTACCTCTAGCACTTGCTCACGTTATAAACCATGTTAACTGTTAAAAAGCTTTACTGTATTTCTGACTTGGGAAATTGTTTTAATTCACGGGGGGGGGGGGGGGGAACACAAAAGTGCGATTTGGAACACCGTATAGTTATGGGCGACTGAATTTTCGATTCCAATTATTTCTGAAGTTTCCTGATAAAGGTAATACAGCTTACCTATAAATATAAGTGGAATAAAGAGTAAAAATCATTTATGAAAGACGCTTCTTTCATCTAACTTTTGTGTTTTTCTTTTCAAGAAAACTCAAAATGTTCTTTAGTCCAAACAGTTCACAGGTCCAGTCGTTTGGGAGTTGGAATATTACGGCCCAAACGGGTCTTCATCGTATTTATATTTGGAGAAGTTTTGTTAGATTCTGGTAGTTTCTCGAGATGTTCAACATACTGTACTGCCTTTTCTTTCTCCTCTTCAATTTCAGATGTTCATTTCTCCAGTAGATTCTCTGCTGAAAGCTTTTGAATCTCAAAGACCTTCTGGTGTCAGAAATTCGCTGATTTTCATTTTTACTTTCATAAGGCAACTGAATCGTTAATACCAGGGAATATTTTTTGTTATTTTCCCCTAGATTCCAATTCAGACATTTTTGATTGGGTACTTCGAAAATAACCAGATATTTCACCTTGAAATCGTCAGTTTTTATCATTTTAATCAGCGAACTTAGGTATTCCAGCTGGAATCGACTTCTGGGATTTCCTTGCTTAGTTTAGTTATATTAAAGTCCCGTTGTAAAGAAACAAGGTCTATTATGGGCCGGAGCTCGTAGTTTTGAACCGCACTCAGATGACCCCTTTGTGTAATTTAGTTGCATTAACGTCATTTGTAAAGAAAACTAATTATTTTAGAACGGATTTTGTAATTCTGATCCTTGGTCAGAGGGCGATGCCTCTTCGAATTTCTACACACAAAAGCGGGGGATGTTTGGTCCACGCATTCAGAATTTTTCCCTCACATTTTTAGTTGAATCAATTTCGAACTTGGGGCCCTCCTTTCCCATAGCTGTTACCTTACCACTGACTCACGCAGCATGTGTGGAACTTCATGCTATAGTAAATATGTATTTTAGGCCCTTGATTCGATTAGTTTCAAAATTTAATACAATCCTATTTAATGAAATTTTGTATGTGGTCTTATTAACTAGCTTGTTGCGTTTTTTGAATTATCGTGTTCACTTAGGGGCAGACTCGTAAAGAGGAGGCTGGAAAAACTCCAGGTTCCCATCGGCCAGAATGAAGGAGATGATATTTAGGAAATGCTGGGTGTATATATTTGAAGGTGTGTGTGTATGTGGGGGGATGCCATTCCTTTGCCCCAAGCTGTGACTTGACTACTAGCAATACTGTGTATTGATGGTTTATTTTTCGACATATTTAAAAACAGATTACAAAATTTATTGACGTAATGACTTAACATTCATGCAACTAAATTATTTTTGAATTTTGTCTTTCACATGTGTATAAGTAGACCGACCGACATTTAATTGTTGTAACTATAGATGTTTAACCAGTTGACTGATCTTTATATACGCTTTGACATAGCTCTAAGTTTTTAAAAAAATCAAAATATTAAACACAGTGAGCTAGATGGCTGAAATTTTTTAGTTATGTTCTCATTCATACGTACAGACACACTACTGTTGACGGATTAACCCAAAATTTGATAGAAATTTTAATTTTGAAATAAAGACTATTATCAAATTTTATTCTTAAAGCTTATTTCCTAACTTAACTAAATCGCCTTGCGCGGACTAAACTGTTCAGCATAATGCAATGCATCATATATAAACATTTGATGCACCTGTATTTACCAAAGCTCGGCGTCTAGCACCTGATAGACTCAAAATTGCCAAAATAGAGTTTCAATACCTGTTTAATTTAGGCAACATATGCCCTTCAAAAATACCCCCGATTCGTAACGAGTTATTGCAATTATCTATATACGATCCTGCTGCTCCCAGCTCTCGAAAAAGACAAAGAGCTGCACCAACAATATTTACATCAATTTTCCAGCCGTAAAAAAGCTGCAAATTAATTAACTCGGTTACCATTCTGGCGTTTTAAATTTTCAAAATTATTTCTGTTTAGGCCTTAGATACAACAATGAGCTACATGCGCGCAGATTTCTGGAATTCTTCAATTAACTAATCAAAATAGTTACTCAGTCCCAATAGTTGAAAAGCACGTGCATCGTAATTCCACTAATTTCTCCTTAACTACCCCATAGATTATATAAATATTATTTTCAAATAATTAAGTTTTTAAAAAATCATCATCTACGAAATTTCATAACGTTAGAGATTTATGGCGCTCGTCCAAACTAGTTTATATTAATTTTAACTTTCCCTAAGCTTACAAATTAAAGTACTATTCCAAATTATGATTTGGAGGTTCTCATGACCACTTTGTCACATCGTGAAACTCCAAAACATCACGACGTTGCCATTCCCCTTCAAGCTGTAATTATTCATCTCCATGACATATGGTTCCGAAAAAGGGGTCAAGCCGCAGTTACACGACCTGTGAATCTTCAGACGAGCCACGCGTTCCCCCTTTTTACCCCTCTTGCGGCTTCTCGGGGTGCTTTGACGTCTGTGGACGCGTCCGAAGTTTTCCTGAAAATTGTCGGTAAAGTGTCCAGGCGTCAAAGGACCCCAAGAAACCGCAAGAGGGGTAATACGGGGGAACGCGTGTCTCGTCGGAGATTCGATGCGCCGTGTAACTGCCCCTTCTCAGAGCGAACAGTGGCTACAGCGGACACTCGAGAAGAGCTGGATGGACAGAGCGGACATTCTTGCGCCTATTGTGTTGTTTCCCTAATCAGTCATATGGCATCTATTGTGTAGTTTCGAGCTTTGCACTTGTTGTAGAGATAAGCCGATACTTTTTAGAGAGGCCTTTCTCATTTTCTCAGTAGATGTTTGATCGTTATGAAATGTGTGTGCCATTTGAATCGTCGAAGAAATCTGTGATGGAGCCTATAGCCATTTCAGCAAAATTACTCTATAAAAAAAGGAAAAGAACGTTAAATGTACATGATGACCCACACCGTTTACTTAGAAAAAATAAATTAGGAATGAGTTGGGTATGTGTAAAAGAAAAGACACCTCGTTGTAAAAAAATATATCCCAGAAATTCGCTCATACCTTTCATTACTTATTATGTTATTGTTACTTATTATGAATTTTTAAATATTTCTCTGAAAGTTTTTATTTTGATCACATTTTGCTATGTTTAAAATTTATTCACATTATAATATCTTAATTTAAATAATTACATTTGATTGGCAAAAATATATTTATCCTTGTGATTCGATAATCGAGTGCAAAAACAGAAAACTTCGGTAAAAATAATCATCATCATAACTTTATCTTACGTGAAAGAGATTTACCACTTAAAATTCAGTTTTAAATTATATTGGTGAATTTTAAAAGTATTTATTTATCTACATCCTTTATCTGTTCTAAGATGGTGAAAAAATGTATCCTCTAGTCACGATGAGTTTCGGAGTGTCCGCTCTGATCACAAAATCTTGTATCCGCAATAGCCACGTCAGCTGTACCCACACCACATTAGACCGGTTGGCGATTATCGCTCCTTAAATGCTCAAACGATCAAAGAAATATTCAATCCCATGTATAGTTGATTTTTTACTCGTGAATTACATGGCAATAACATTTTTTCACATATCGATCTTGTAAAAGCATTTTACCCACTTCCTATAGCACCCAAGGATATTCATGAAACCGCAATAATTACATCTTTCCGTCTTTTTGAAAGAATGCAATTTGGTCTATGTAATGGTTTTTGCCACTTTTCAAAGGTTTATAAATTAAGTAACTAGAGATTTGTGTAGGCGTAGCGAATGTGCTAGGCCCGAACTCCGAATCTTATGGTTAGTAGTCCAGTAACATTTCCGTTGGGCCAAAAGTGCAATTCGGTCCGAGGGATGTTATCACGCTTATATGTTAAGCAATCATCACACTTGGACGAGGGCTGTTCAGAAAGTATCGAGACTGAATTTATTATGCAAAAACATACATTCATAAACAGGTTTTTAGTCAATCTCTTTCGAAATATGCTCCATTGGCAGTAACACACTTGACCCAACGATGTTTCCAGTCCTCGAAACATTTCTGGAACTCAGACTTTGGGATGGCCTGAAGTCGAATTCCGTTTTATAGTTTCAATGTCCTGAAACCCGTGTCCTTTTAAGGTGTTCTTGATCTTGGGAAAGAGGAAAAAATCAGGAGGTGACTTGTCCGGCGAGTAGGGAGGATGTGCTACTTGGATTGTTTCGTGTTTTGTCAGGAACTGCTGCACAAGATTGGCGGTGTGCGCTTGGACTCCGTCATGATGAAGCATCCAGCGAGAAGGCGCCCACAACACCGGTCATTTTCTGGGAACAGCCTCTCTTAATCTCATCATGACGTCCAAGTAGAATTCCTTATTCACTGTCTGGCCCTGTGGAGCGTACTCTTGATGAACAATTCCATCTGCATCGAAAAAGACAAAACACATGACTTTGATCTTTGATCGCATCTGCTGTGCTTTCTTTGGGCGAGGAGAACCGGGGGATTTCCATTGTGACGACTACTGCTTTGTTTCGGGATCGTATCCGTAAACCCACGACTCATCCCCAGTGATGATGAGCTTCATGAACTCCGAATCGTCGCTTGCACTTTGAAACAAATCAGATGATGTTTCCAGTCGGTGGAATTGCTGATCCTCAGTGAGGAGACTTGGCACAAACCTTGCAGACACACGGCGCGTGTTCAAGTCCTTCCTCAAAATTTCATCACATGATCCTACGGAAATGTGAAACTCTTGTGCAATTTCTCGGACTGTGAAACGACGTGCGCATCACAGCCTTTAATTGTGAAATCTTGCCCTCATTTAGAGATGCATAATCCACCTTTTTTTTGAGTAACAAATAATTTTGCTATTGCTATTTTTAAATATTTGTTCCAAATATCTGTTATTTCAATCACATTATTAATTAAAAAATTTTAATTGTTATTAAATTTAAAATTTATTAATAATATTTAATACTTCATTTACTGATGTACGAAACACGTGATCGAATTAATTTATCTATTTTAACATATTTTTTAAATCCTTTTTCAATAATATTTATTTAATTTATTTATTAGATTAAAGAATTTTCTGAAAAAGTTAAATTAAAAATAAATGTCATTTCTTTAAATTTTCTTATTTCTAAATTCTACCGATAGATGGCGCCAGCGAAGTGAATAAGCGAATTACTATTGTTGGGGTCACGTGTGACCGTCCAGAGACGGTACGACTCACGTCACAGGCAATGATCATATAGTAGCGCATTGTTAAATGAGAATATTCGAAAGTCAAGGTCACTATCAGTGTGAGGCCCGCTGTGATTTATAACTTTGCAGCGACTTCACTGAAAAGTGAGAAGTCGCTGTTCCGATAGATTTCAGTGATATGCAATTCAGTGTTACGATTATTCCGAGAATAACCAGTCCGGTCACAATTCAACCCATTCACAGATTTCTCCTTTTATCTTTATTCCTGTTAAGGAGACGGAACCCTGAGGATACAAGGGGAGAATGCTTTGAATTTCTAGGATTTCCTTTCCTCCCCCTCTAGGGTCGGGGATCACCCGACACCCTTCTTTTCTTTCAGAGCTGTCGGCTCAGGCCGTTTTCAGATAGCATAGTGTCAATACGGGGAGTTGTAACAATTTGCGATTTTAGGTTGAAAGGAATCAGCTACTCTTTTTATTTCTCTTACACAACACATTTGCTTATAGCCAACTTAAAGTTTTTGCATTAATATCGTGAATAAATTGAAATCGACTGACTCCTTCATTGTCTTTTTGGTCCATTCATTAAAAAATAAAACTATTGTGTATAAATTTTTAAGACGTATGAATACATTTTATTATTATTATTTAATACATTTTTCAGTATTTCAAAGTAAAATTATCATTACTGAGATATCAACACAATATTGCGATTTATTTTACTTAAATTTCAAATTGCAGTTTTTGATAATTTTATTTCATTTTTTACTGCTTTTGACAACGAAGCATTGTCTAGTGTTTATCATGAGGTTTCATGGTGCATTAACAAGAGAATGATTAATTGTGTATTAAAATGTTTATTTTTTACCCATTATACAATAAAGAGATGTTATATTCATTTTTGTTACACATATTTTGGAGAAAAAAAAAGCTTTCTTGTAAATATTTCTTATACAAAATGCATAGTTTTATGGATGTGATTTCAAAGATCGTTGTAAAAGAAATCATTCCTTTATTGTAAAGAATTAGAAATAATCATTAGTGAATGGATTATTCAAAGCATAACTATATTCATTTTAATATTATATTCATGCACATTCATTTTATATTTATATTCATTTTCATCGGGTTTTTGAATTTTGAAAAAAATATTTAAACTTTTTTTTTTTCTAAAATGCATGCTTTAAATATAATTTTAAAGAATGGATGACGTAATATATTAATCCATTGCTCTGAAAGAAGATTCTTTTATAATTAAATTTCTCCATTTCCTGCATTGTTTAATATTTGCTACATATTTAACAACTTTTAAGTGTGACAAATTTGGTAAAGATATTGTTTTCCCCTTCTGGACAATAGATAAAAATTAATTCTAGCCACCTGGAAACAGCGTCACTGTTGCTTATCGTGTCGTATTTTCGCTTTGTCAGAATATATCTTTTTTTTCTTCTTTTCTTTAAAATTACCTTATAATTTCAAAACGTAGTAATTCTTTGTAGGAATTGGAAATCGTTTTCCAATTGTTATGCATAACACTGCATAAAACTTGCTTAAAAAATATATTTATAATTTTTACTTTGATGAGGTTCTAGCTGTTATAAATTAAACGTGTCCGATCTTTTGAACTTTTTGAAAAAAATTTAAACTTATTAAAACATTTTTTACTTCATATAATGGTAAAATTATTTCTGAAAATTAGGGAGAATTATTTATTTTCTGAAACAAAACAAAAAATGTATATATTTGCATAATTTTTGGGGGGAAGGAATTTATTTCTTGTTCTACTTGTGTATGTGTATTTTTAAGAATTACTAAAACTGGTTTGATTTCCTAGTATCGAAAAAATAGTATTGTTAAAATATTTTATAACCCTTCATGAATTAAAACCTTAATTTTTTACTTTGCCATTAAAATATCACATTTCGTCATAGTAAAATATTGTGAATACTAAGTTTGTTTCTCGTAACCTCCAGAAAAATGACGTTTTAAAAGTTTTTTATTAAAAAGTTTTTTTAATAAAAGTTTTTTATTAAAAGTTATTTAAAAGTTTTTTTATTAATAGTCTTATTATACTACACTATTCTGCCAGTTTACCGTAGAAGGGCTTGTACGTTTAACATTTTTACAATTTTTCTATGGGTTAAATTTCCTAATGCATTGTCATAAGGGAATGCATATACTCTTTTGTGTTCATAAAAATAAAGAAGAAAATAATTTGATTTTACAATAAAATAATAACTAAGTAAGACTTATAAGATGTAGAACTGTATTAAAATTCAAATTATAACAAATGGAATTATACAATAAGCGACAAGTTTAATAATCAATATCATTGCCTGGAATAAAATTTTAAATCAGTTAAAAAATCCCTAGTGCCCATCCAAATGTCATTTGAAACGATTTTCAGAATATTTTATGAGCTTTTTTTTTTGCATAAAATCGCATAGTCTCCAACGACTTCGTATTTTAATTTCATTTATTTTTTTTCACATTAAGTCAGATAAATTATGTTTTGAGAACATTTTGAATTAAAATTTTCAATAATACAATGTAGACTAATGAATCAAATATATTCACCAGCGGTTTAAAAAAGAGATTCTTAAAAATTATCAATTTCAAATTTAGTAAATAATAAAATAAAATTAGTCTCATAACAATTTTTTTATTTAAAACTACAGCTTTTAATTCTTTAACCACCAAGCCCTTTTCAAAAAGCACTCCCTTTAACATCCAGACTTTCTCGGGTGTCTCTGGACGACATGGGCTCTTCCAAGCTGAGGGGCAGTTACTTCCTGGGGTCCGAAGTAATAAATCTGTCACAGTTCCCCTTTGAGCTATTGCTTTGCGGTTTTCCGAGGAGTTGCATTTTCAACCGGTCGAAGTGTTCTAATGTGTTGATGCTTTTTAGCGTGAAACGTTTCGTTCATCGACTTTATGGGGTATTTTTTTCATCGCCAAATATTTGACAGTTTTTTTTTTACAATATAATTTCGAAAATAGTTTTTAGAAAATTTATATTAGATTTCAAACCAATAAAATAAAAACTGGCATTAATGCCAATTTCAAAAACATTATATTTTTTTTTTAAATTTTCCCCGATATATTTTTAAAATATTAATACAATATTGTATTGTCAAAACTGAATAATAATATAGATATTAGAAGGCAATTTCTTTTACATTATAATTGTATGCGACGTGTATATTGTATAAATGAATGCAATTAGAATATTTTTTACATGGTACGGATGTCAATTCAACTTAGTGACAGACGAGATAATGTTTTAAATCTTTATTTAATATTAAAATGAAAGCATACCTTGAATTTTAAAAAAAATGTGAAAACAAGCGCCTTTTGGAAGACACTTCTAAAATTTGTTCTTTTAACATTCAGTTGAGAATTCTTTTACTTTTTGCCGTCAGTATCAACTTTATTTAATATATATTGTTACTCTCATTGAATTTTTGAATATAAAACATTATTTTGAATTTTGAATCGTAATACAAAGAGTCTTTACCTTCAATTAAATTTTTAAAAATGTTTTCATGTTTTGTTTCCGAAAGCTTATACATTCTTGTTTCTACTTAAATAATCGAAAAGGAGTATGAGATAAATATATATTTAAAAATATTTCTATCTTATCTATAAAAGCAATTCGATAAATCAAATAACATTTTTTAAACATTATTTAATACTGATATTAAAAATTGCTCAATAAATTTAGGGGGAAAAATTACTCAGTGAAATATATATCGCAAACACATTCCTTCAGTTTCTAGTCTGAGCATTTTACTTTAGTTTGTCATAAATATTACTTCTTTTGGTATAAACCGTCATGATAAATTTTTCAAGCATAATTTCGGATTTTAAAATGTTATTTACTTTTTCTTTAGTATTGTTAAGACAAGATCTAATTACAATGAAATAAAATGAATTTTAGAACAAACGTTCCATATTAAGTTTCCATAAATTTACGCATGAGTGTATCACGCACAAATTTTAATAAATCACTTTTCAATCATTGAAATAAAAGTTAGAACAAATATCTACAAAAAAAAAATTCCTTATTTTTCATAAAACTTAAAATGTCATTAAAACAATCGTTTGTCAATAGTAGATAAAATGACATATGCTACTGCTTAATTTTTTGTTACATCAAAATAAAGCAGGAAATAGATGTGATAGTTTTAAAACTTCATTTTACAAGGAATCAAGAAAAATAAATGAAATTCAAGAAAATGTAAAACATCAAAACAGCTAAAACATTATTTTTTGGGCAACCATCATCTTCGTTTAACAGATCACTGTCACTTCATCAGTAGCAGGTAAAATTGTTTTAATTTAAAAAGGTAAAATTGTTTTAATAAAAAATTACTCTGATAAAAAAAACGATTCACAATTTGTATAATAAAGAGTAGAAATTCACAACTGAAGAAAAATTTGCAGAATGACATTCGGGCAAGGAACGCACCATTTCTAAAGCTTATCTCACTCTAAGGACGGGGAAAGTAAAATCTAATTATTTTTTTTTGGGGGGGGGGTGTTATGCTGTTTGAAAGATGTCGTTTGTCCCCGGCATTTAAACTTCTGACGACCGTTTCATGATAGATTTAGTAGCTAGAAATATGAAACGATTGTCCTCCACAGTAACAAGAGTCTCTACTCGTTTTCTGAGAAAGTTACTATGTAAATAGGTCACAAAGTAAATGCAATAGTTTTTCTTTATACCTTTATAGTAGTATTAATATTTAAAATGAGCTTATAATGTTTATCCGAAGGGAAAAAATTTCGTTTCGGAATGCTTATATATCATTCATCGTTAACAGAGAACATCTCTGTGGAAAACTTCTTTATAAGTAGCCATAAAATCTTACCAATTTTGAGATAGCAACACATTGAAATAGAAACTTAAAGCCCTTTCAAAACACAACATTGTGCAAACAACTTATTTTGTGAGTCCCTCCCCACCTCTACCGCCTTAAGGCACAGGGGAATCATCTGTGAAAAAGCCGCGCTCGCCAGTGATAAAACGAATCTCCTGCAGTGCGTAACACATCAGCCGCTTTTAAAAGCCATCTCCCCTAAAACGCAAATTTCCAAAACGCCCGGCTGGCATCGAGAGGGTTAAAGATGCAATAAGCCGAAAACAAAATAAAACTGGAAATATCAGAAAGAGTCATAGAGAAAAAACCTATTCAATTCTCCGCATGTGTTCGGTAATTGCCTATTTAAAAGAAAGATATTGATCTTTTTCTTCAGATAGTTTTTCCCGGAAATGGAGTCCTAAAAGGAGGTAAAATGAGATGTGAACCCACGAAGAGGGCGAATGAAAGACAGACCTCCCAAGCACAAAACATTTACTAATTTTCAGTAAACCTTTTACCCACGCACCAATTTTAAGCAATAGGAATTTTGAACATTGCTTTGTTTCATATTTAACACACTTTGAAAAACAAATGGAAAAGTATCTGAATGAATTTTCATTTTAAATAATACTTTTCTAATGCCTTCACATTTTAAATCTTAATTCTTATAGAAAAAACTGACATGTTTTAAAGAAAATTGATTTAAATTTTTTTTATATTTTCGTCTATATCATTTAAGAAGGCATCAGTTCTCCAAAAATGAAGTTTATTTAATTTAAAAATTAATTTCAGTCTTTCTTCAAAACAATTTCTTTTGCGAATAATAATTTAGTGTGGAAATGTTTGTACTCATACGACAGCTGAGAATTACACATACATACATGAGTGCCAGAACAAAAGGCATGACGTATTTAAATTAGTAATTTTGATTGATGTATATATATGTTTGTTTAATACGTGAGAAAGCTTTGCAATTTTTGCGCTAAATCTCTTAATTTTTTTATATATGCTCTTAATCAATAACAAATTCTCAGAATGAAGTAGTTATTACTTGTGACCCAACAAAATCGATTACCTTCCTTTTTTTAGAGTGGTAATGTCAATTATTATTAATTTCGAGTTGAGAAGATATTAGTAAACTTTAAGCGAATTCCCCCCCTTCTCTCTTACTTAGAAACGCAATTATCGTTAAAGAATATTCAGCAAATTTGATATTTGGCTCAGTAATTATGTTAAGGTATACAGTTTTTTTTAAAATCGGTAGAAATTGGCTCATTTTAAATCATTACATTATAAATTTTATTTTCATTATAAAATATTTTTAAGGCATTTTTATCGGCTATAAGTTTAAAATTTAACATTTCAAGCCATTCCATTTGCTCAAAATATTACTTTTTAATTGCTAAAAGTATATATTTTTTGAGAGACACAAACACGCATTTATCTGTATCCTTTCCTACGCAAAACCGATTTTTTAAAACGCTTTCTGTGAAACACGGCTAAAAATGTTACAATAGGGATTTCTTAAAAATGCAGAATTTATTTGAATGTATAAGAATGTAAATTTGATGGTATTTTAGTTTTTATAATCAATATTTTACAATTAAGGAAATTTATGGTTAAAAAAAATAGTTTTTATCCATTTCTTTCATTAAAACTTTATCTGAAAACATAAAATATAATTTTACTAAAAATAATATCTAGACAATAGAATATAGAGTATGCATGACTTATAATCGAAAGGCAGGTTGCATTCAGCAATTTATCATCTTTTACTTTCAGAAATTTCCTTACGATTTTTTAACCCCTTCGTAAACATTGACATGTCTAACACGCGCATCGAATTATTTCAGTTTTAAGCCTACAACTAAGTGAACACGATTAAGCATTTAAAAATGAAAAAAATCACCTAGAAAGGCTTCAACATCTCAAATGCTCGTTATATTATTATATGAATGAAGATAACAGTATATATTTAAGATAGTATGCGTCATCTAATTAAAATAACAATTTAAGTAAAACAAATTCGTATGTCAAGGGGTTAAAATTTTACGTTTAGATTGAATAAGACTCAGTATACATTACAGATATTTTCTTGAAATGGCGTTTTTAAAAATACAAGAGATTAAATTTTTGAGTCTAATGATATCAATTCTCTTTTATATGCACTTAAAACACCTTGAAGAAGAAAGAAAGAAAAAACGCAGAAGAAATATTATTTTAATTATCAATTTATTTAAGTTCATTCCAATAAAAAATATTTTAAAGAAAATCAATTAAAGCAAAAAGAGTAAAAGAATATCTTAAATGGGAACATTATAAATTATTTCCCGATGAATTCTGAAATCCACGAAATTTTAACAAACGAAGCATTTTTTTATCATATTGCCAGCCATAATATTGATGATATCTAAACAAATTTATTGATATATACGTGATGCAAGCCTTTACATTCTCTGTTATAAAATTTAAAAAAAGTATTTAAATTTGCATGAGTTTTTGTGCATCTTTCCCAAAATGTTTTTATAAATCAATGAAGAAAAATTTATCATTGGCAATTAATTTAAAATGGTCCTTTAATCTTTAAAACAGCTTAATAAGCCATAATTCTGACTTTAAAAACTGGGAAATCCTTCAGAGTAACGGAATTCTCATGCTAACCAGGCACAGAAAATTTAATTATGAACTTATTAAATCGCTTCAATCGTAGATATTTAGTAATTATAGTATTTATATCCAGTTAAGAATAGATATAAATCTTTACTAATTTTGTTTGAAGCATTGAATATCGGCCGAAACTTGTTTAAAAACACAAGTTAGTATTTTTCTGTGAAGATGTGTAGCTAGTGAAGGTCGCGGTACGAACCTGCGACGTTTGAGCCAGTAGCCAAGCGATATACCGTTCGAGCAAAAGGGACCCTTCAGCTCGAAGGATATTATTTAGCTTATAAGGCTGACGCTACAGATGAATGTGGAAGAAATCTAGTTTTCGTAAGATTAGTCAAGCCGCGTATTGCTTCCAGCGATGGGGAGAATTGACTCTTTTTGAAATAGGAAGCTCACTGCGTGTGATGAAAAGTCCCATCACCGGCCACCTGCCCCAACTATTTGTGTGTGTGGGGGGGGGGGTCTGTTCCTGGAAAGTGCATCAGTGGGTAAGGGACTTTTCAAATGCATGATTGACATCTGCTTCGAGAGCGTCCATTGGACAGATCGTATCGATTGTTACTTTCTATCGTGATCCAAGACCTGAAATCGAAATATTAACCAATAAGAACGTGTCAGTGATTTGAATCACACCCATTTTTGAAAAGTATTGGTCACTGAAATCTGTGACTTTTTGATATTGCTTACGTAATAACCGTTTCTAAAATATTCGTCATCCCTACCCTCATTGCGAGAAGTGAACGGGCGTCCAGAACGGGGATCACTATTCACTGGTGACCCTCCTTGAATCGCCGGAACCACGCGAAAACGCGAGCACGACTCATCGCCTCATCTCCAATTGCTGTTTTCATCATCTCGTAGTGTTTCGGTGCCCGTTTTACCGAGCTTAAGAGTGCCATATACAGAGAAAGAAACTCGATGTTGACGAAAGCGTTACCTATCGGTGGGGTGATAGGGCGGTGACTAAACTAACGAAAGATGTTAAAAAGGTTGGATTGGCAAGCCGATTAACACCAACATGGAAAAAATTTCTGATCCCCAGGAGATACTGCTGTATGGGAGTGTTACATTTAGAAGGTCATTCGATCCACCAAACTACCCCCAATAAAACTTGCCCTTTCTCATTGTAGAGGCTTTTCGAAAACGGACACTGTTTTTGACCCCCCCCCCCCCAAACTTGTTTTGAAAAGTTACTCATTGAGAGAAGCGGATAGGGACTGCTTCGAGGGAAAAAGTTACGAGGGAAAATCTTCAGAATAGTACGTCAATAAGTCTGTCTCTAAAGAGCGTTATGGTTGTGCCCGATAATTTTTAAGATCTAAATGATTGTTTAGAACCTCTTTTTCGATTAATTTTAAATATAATTTTATTTGTGATTATAAATTTGATTGATGATTTATTTAAAATCAAAAACGATCTTATTGCATCCGTTATTTTCGAAATGAAAGATTGTTTTGAACTTATTTTCAATTAATTTTAATATGATTGTATGATTTAAATATGTATTTGACTAATTTAAAATGTGTTATTATTTTATGTTAATATTTATATTTTGTTAATCCATAAAATCCAGTATCAAGAGCCTTATTTATTTATTGTTAGCAAGGTTGGGTCCGATATTTTTTAAAACCTGAAAGGTTGTTTTGAAAGTATTTTCAATTCATTTAAATTATATAGTATGGTAGTATGATTTAATATGATATGATAGTATGATTTAAATATGTGTTATTATTAATTAATTTAAAATGCGTTATTATTGTGTATTAATAATTAAATTTTGTTAATTCATAAAATCCTGCATCTCAAGCCTTATTAATTTATTATTAGCAATTTTAAATACTTTTATTTATGAATTAATGCAATTATAGTGTGTATATGAAAAAGTATTACCTTTCAATCATTTGTGAATGTAATTATTTTGTGAGATAATGTTTAATATGGATTTAAGAATTGCAAGCTGTACACAATATCAATATTTTGAAAGTTTTTTTTTCAGACTATTAAGCATGTAAATTACATTTAAAAAGTCATACTTGGTTTACATGTCCATATATTTTTACATATGTTGATTGTAAATTAATACACTCCTATTTCTATAATTTAAAAAAAGCTTATCATTGGTAAAGATAAATCTTACTTTATTTTTTTTAAAAAAATTACTAATGATTGTTAAACAATTTCCATCATATCATGTAAGGAAAATTTATTTGTGTGTGTAATGAGCCATGTTCTACTATTAAAATTTTCCTTCATTTATTTTTTGTGTGTGATTACTCTGGTGCAATGAAATTATAAAAAAGATCAATTAAGTATCCCTAATATAGAATCTAGGTGAAATAAATCATGACAAATTCAATTGGAAAATGTAGAGCATTTAGATTGTACCAATTTCAGTAAAATTATCACATTTCTGAAGTGAGTAAATTAGTCACATGTAGTAATTTTTTTTAAATAAGCATCTTCGTATGGCACAAATATTCTAAATTAGTGGAAATTATTTCAGATTTTTAAAGAATTAGAGAATAACCCTTTCTTGTAATCCATCTACTGAATGTATGTATATATATATATAATATGAATTTGAAATTTTCAACTTATAGTAATATTTGGTATGCTTAGTCATAATTATTTTTATATGTTAACATAATTTATGTTTGCATTTCTACATATTCTTTACTTTAAAAATCTGAAATAATTAATTTTGTGAAATTCCTAATCCATTGTAGACTTCATATGTAAGAAATTTTACTTTGCATAATAAAGCATTTTAATGCAATTTTGTTGCTTAATCCTTTCAGACTATCCTAGTCATACCTTTAGGATTGAATTTATTAAAATATTTACTGTAGTTATAATTACATGCTTATATTTTACTTATTATGTATGTACACACACTTGTGATATTTTCATTAACTGTTCCATTTATTATCTGCTTTAAATATATCTGTATAATATATATCCTTAAATTTATCTCTTTAAATATATTGGCATAAACATTCAAAAATCAGGTATATAATAAAAAAACAACGAAACACGCAATTAGCTGATATCAAATTATATGTATCATCAAACCAACATTTATTTAATTAAAAAGATTCTTGACCCATAGATTCAATAATTTATCTCAAGTATTTATTCAAAATCTTGTTCCAATTGCATTTTAAAGTGCTTAACTTTTTCATAAGTTTCTCTCATTCTTTATAGCAAAGATGTAAAGGATGTTATATGTTAGCCTTGAAAAAATGAACAAGATTTATATGGGAGGAAAAAAAATCATTTTTGAATTGTTGGTCTATTTCAAAAATGCCATATAAAAAAATGGTATCAATAGTTTCTCCTTTTCCCGATGCATCTTCAGTTACCATTACGCATTTTGTGCAATGCATGTTTTTCAATTTTCAATATTCTCAACTGAAATGGGAACTTGAAAAACTAAAGTGTTTAAGCTTCAATTAATACAATAATTTCGCATTCAGTATTATTTATAGACAGTACATATAATATTCTAATCTGATATTAATTAATTTTACTAACATTCAGCCTTATACATCCAATAATTTATTACATTAAAGAATAACAAGATTTAAAAACTTTATAAAATTTAAAACGTTATAACTTTCGAAACTATAACAGCACAAAATTGATTTTTGCATCACGATAAAGCTAAAAAAAATTATATTTTTAATGATGCCAAAGTTTTCTTGAGACATCAATATTAAAAAAAAAATATTGTTGATTTCCAATAAACTAAATCATTCACTAAAACTGAATAATTTATGAATTTTGAATATCGTTCTTCCGTAAAGTTGACGATTTTAGACCACTTCATAGACGGTTTGAAAGAAGTTACGCTACCAGGATTCCTCGACAGTGATTATACTATGATTATGAAAATATTGATATGTAACAACTGACAGATTTGATCGCAGAAGACAGAAAGTTTATCTATTTATTTAAAACTTGAAGTATCAAGAGTATTTCTCAGAATGTGATTCCTTAGGACAAAAGGACTGTGTAAAATGTAAACTTCCTAATTTTTTATAAGAAAATTTATTGACTAAAGTCACATAAAATATTTTTATTTACATCAATTAAATTTTTTTAAAGCAAAATTAAAAATTGCATTTTACGAAGAATCAGAGAAATTTCTGTTGAATAATTCTTTAATATATCATAAAAATTACAAAAGATTAAAATGAAATATGCTACGCATATTTCAATGTATCATGTCGGAACATAATTTCTTGAACGGCCAAGCACAATGCGCGAAGAATTTAAATTATATATTTATTCATTTTAATAGTTTTATTGAATGAGTCACTTTAGTATTGCAAACGATCCATAAAACTTTTTCTTGCATTTATTGTTTAAAAAGATATAACTTTTCCTATTCATTTCATTTCATATAATCACGTTTTAAAAATAACATCATTCTAGGTTTTATTGGCTGTAGTCATTAACTTATTTTTTTTTTTAAATCAGAGCTTTTTTAAATGCTATGGCAACGCATTATTAAAAGCTAATTTTTTAGATGCTCGTGCAGATAACAAAATTTAAAATGTATATTTTTCACCGACGGATTTTTGTTGACTTCAGGAAACCTCATTCACAAAACACGTTCTGACATGATAATAATTATACTGCTATTTACATACAATTACAATACTGAACGACTCTGCTTTCAATTTTCATATTAAAAAAAAGAAGATGTACTTATTTTCAAGAAAAGATGTTTATACTAATAATAGTTGAATATTTCCACTCTAATTTATAGTGTAAATTTTATAGGCTCTGGCAGAAAATTAGTAAGAGATAAATAATATAATGAATAGAACTGTTTAAGGCCTACATAATAATATGACTGAATATACGGCATCCTTAAGAGTGCCGTATACATGCCACCTACAATTTTCAAACGTAATGTTATCCTATGGGAAAATATTGTACCCGTGTTTCGTTTGCTATTACGGTGTCTTTATTATGAAGTCGTTCTGCAATCGGAAGAGTGAGTAAAAACATAGGTTTCTCCTGGAAGATTTTTTTTCGTACTTGTCAAAGTATTTTTTAATATTTAATAAAAATTGAAAAAAATTGTCAAGGGTGCCATTTAAACGATTTTAAAAAAAAATCTATCATAAATAAAATAAAACTAGCAACTGAAATACATTCGTTTTGGTATCTTCTTTCCGTTACCTATAATTTTTTTAAAAAAAGAACTTAGGAGAATGAGTACAAACAGCATTTTAGACTTAAACTTGGAAAAATAATTTGAACTCCTCCCTAAAGTTCCTTTAACTCATCCCATTCGCGGAGGAATACACACTAAACCCTCCTTTTACCACGTGATGGATTGTTACTTTTATTATCTGGTCTTCACCCCGTCTTCAAATTTCCCCCTCAGCATTATTTTCTTTCTGCTTTTCGTTTTTGTTTTGTTTTATTTTGTTTACCATCACAGCTGTGGTCATCTGCGCCTTCACAATCTACACTTGTTTCAGCGAATACTAACGCAACCCTGAAAACAAAATTAGTAAACTTTTGTAAAAGAATTTGAATTTTCCATATTTAGCTGCATTTCGGGACGGGCTAATTGGTGATAGAATTTCAGAAGTAAAATGCACAGCAAATAGTACACCGGATGAGACAATAATTTTTTAAAAAATTCAATTTGGAAATTAAATAAAGATGAAAAACAACCATAAAAAAATCATAAATATTATTTTGAAGTGCAGATCCAAATACATATAACACACACACACACAAAATTATTTTCAATGTTTACGGCAGAAAACCGAAAAATTTATTCATAAATCCAAATATTTGGCAATGAAAAAAAAATTAAGATTCTTTTAATTTGACTATTTATTGCCAAAATCCGTTGATCTCAGATATCTCGAACGAATGAAAATACGGGTACTTTTGCGATTATAGAGGAACAAAGAAAAAAATGAATGGGGGAAAAAAAAGGAGAAAGCACAATGCATTCGTAGCTTTTTTTTTCTCTGGAATTTTTTATAACTGTACTTTTTTACATACAATTTATAAATCAATGCTATTTTGTCTGCATTCTTTTTTTGTAAAAATTTTATTTATTTGATCTTGTGTTTATGAGGTTTTGTACATACATTTATCTTATTCATATATCTTGCAATAAATAATGGTTAATTTTATTATCAATTGAAATATAAGATTGCTTTTATCAGAAAAAACAATTAGTGGTAATAATTCATTTAAAAAAATTAAGTTATAAGAAAATTTATATATATTTTTATTATTTACTAATACTTGAATATTCTCATGTTTCTGAATGAGTTTTCTTCAAAATCGTTGATATCTACAGTCATAAAAGGGTAAAAAATGTATATATGTGTATATATATTACAATAGTTCACTAAGCAAAATCTTTATTAAAAAGTCGCCTTTGACGATCAGCTGGTTCAATAGTAGAAAAGATATCTAAAGCTTTACACATTTTATATAACTTGGTTTCTGTATAGCTTTTTCTTAAAAATATTTAGCTATTAAATCTTCGGTTTTTGATAGCTATATAATTCTGTCATATTATTATGTAGGCCTTAAACAGTTCTGTTCATTATATTACTTATCTCTTACTAATTTTCTGTCAGAATGCATAAAATTTACACGATAAATTAGAGTGGAAATGTTAAACTGTAATTAATATAACGTGTTTTCTTGAAACCAAGTACATCTTTTTTTTTTTTAAGATGAAAATTGAAAGCAGAGTCGTTCAGTACTGAAATTGTATGTAAATTGCAGAATAATTATTATTATGTCAGAACATGTTTAGGGAATGAGGTTTTCTGGTGTCAACAAAAAATCTTTAGGTGAAAAATAAACATTTTAAATTTTATTAAATGCACGAGCATCTCGAAAAATCAACTTTGAATAATGCGTTGCCATAGCATTCACAAAAGCTCTGATTTTAAAAAATAAATTAATGACTACAGCTAATAAAACCTAGAATAATGTTATTTTGAGCACGTGATTATATGAAATGAAATGAATAGGAAATGTGATATTTTTTTAAACAATAAAAGCGAGAAAAAGTTTTTTTGGATCGTTTGCAATACTAAAGGAACTCATTCAATGAAACCATTAACATGAATAAATATATAATTTAAATTGCACGAGCACGTGGTGCTTGGCCGTTCAAGAAATTATGTTCTGACATGATACATTGAAATATGCATAGCAGATTTCATTTAAATCTTTTGTAATATTCATAACATCTCAAAGAATTATTCAACAGCAATTTCACAGATTTTTCGTAAAATTCAATTTTTAATTTTACTTTCAAATAATTTAAATGATGAAAATATAAATATTTTATATGACTTCAGCCAATAAATGTTCTAATAAAAAAATTATGATGTTTACATTTTACACTGTCCTTTTGTCCTAAGGAATCATATTCTGAAAAATACTCCTCATACTTCAAGTTTTAAATAAATAAACTTTCTGTCTTCTGCTATCAAATCTGTTAGTTTTTACATATCAATATTTGAACAAACAGTATTTTCATAATCATAGGCCAATCACTGTCGAGAAATCCTGGTAGCGTATCTTTTTTTGAGACCGCTTATGAAGTGGTCTAAAATCGTCAGCTTTTACAGAAGAACGATATTCAAATTTCATAAATTATTCAGTTATAGTGAATGATTTAGTTGATTGGAAATTAAAATTTTTTTCTTTAAAATATTGATGTCTCAAGAAAACTTTGGTAGCATTAAAAAGATAGGGTTTTTAAATCTTTATCGTGATGCAAAAATCTATTTTGTGCTGTTATAATTTCGGAAGTTATAGCGTTGTAAATTTTATAAATTTTTAAAATCTTGTTATTCTTTAATGTAATGAATTATTGGATGTATAAGGCTCAATATCAGTAAAATTAATTAATATTAGATTAGAATATTATCTGTACAGCGTATAAATAATACTGAATGAGAAATTATTGTATTAATTAATTGTATTAGTTGAAGATTAAACACTTTAGTTTTTCAAGTTCCTATTTCAGTTGAGAATATTGAAAATTGAAAAAGATGTATTGCACAAAATGTAGAATGGTATAAGGTTTTTAGAAAAGTGATGAATGTTAAATGTCTCATAGAATTTGAAGTTAAATATACTCGTGTGAGTAAGCAATCAAGAACAAGTAAATTTTAGCAACCATAAACCAGAATTATAAAAATTAACTATAATTAAGTTGGTCGCTGCTTTTATGACAACGTTTTCTTATATGACAAAAAAATAATACTTTTTAATGTGTAACAATATAATTTACAACTATTTGTTTATCAATTTCTGGTGACATAGGAGTAATCTTAATTTCTATTTCGTACGAAGCAATATTCCTACCAAATTATTTAATTGAATCTCTTACAACTTTTAAAAAAACTTTAGTTACATACAAATAAACAAAATTGCTGACAAGCTTTCAGAAATGCGGAACAGTCTTGATTCATAATGAATGTTAGAGAGAGAAAGCTTTGCAGTTATTTACTCTTTTTTTTTTTCTTTTTCTTTGTGTTTAATGTTAGTGACCATATTAACCATATTTTATTGAAACAAATTCTTTAGAAATTAGATTCATTTTTTGAAAAATGTCTAACTTCTTTTTATTGTTTCCATATTATCTTTTTTATTTATAAGTAAAAAAATATTAGACGAATTTTCAGTCTCAAATATTTCAGATTATGATACAAAATATATCAACAAATCCTGGCTAAGCAGATGAATGGTTGTACTTTCAAAATCCAATAAATAATTAAAACAAAATAAATTTAGAAATAATCACACAATTAATGGTTTAAAAATTTTCAAAACCAGGAGGCATTCAATCCAATATGTGCATTTTACAATTTAATTCATTATTTTTCCTTCCAATTTATGTAAATTGTATTGAGTTGGTTATATCCCATGTTTAGGAAAGCTGATGAATAGAATTCATCCTAATGTTATTTCCAAATTAAATATATTTATCTTTTCTTTTTAATGCGGTACAATGTGCCATTTAATTAAAATTTAGGATATTCTCTTTTTTGCGAAAATCAGGCAGAAATCTGGAGCATCCCAGCTTCACAGAAACACCAGGCAATGTTGCACAAGTTGAAAAATTCAACTTAACTTTTTTCATTTCCTTTCTCATTTAAGACAATTCAATATATATTTTAAATAAATAATTTATTTAAAAAATTAAAAAAGGAACATTTTATCAAAATTCACTGTTAGTAATAAAACTATTGAGATAAAGGATTGAACCCATTCTTCGGAAATGAGTCCGAAGTCACATTTTCATACAAGTAGAAGTTGCCCATTCTCCTGGATTGAAAAATAAATAAACGTAATAATTGCTAAAAATAAAGTCGTGTCAAATAAAATTCTATAAATATTAAATTATTTAATTACTCCTTCTTAATTACAAGATTCTACGATATTAACAGAATTAGGAAAAGTAACTAAATGCCCCAAACTCGAAGTGCTTCAATAATTAATCAGTGATGAATTCTATGTTCTAAGAGTACTTCTAACATTCCCACTGCCCTCAGTATGATTTTCTGTGCAAGCAGAGAAAATCTAAAATATCTAGCTCAAAGAGTAACTTTTCCAAACAAGTTTGGAGTGTGTTCGCCGGGGGGGGGTGATGTTTCCCAAAACAGGTGTCGGTTTCCAAGAAGCCTCTACAATGAGAAAGGGCAAGTTTTATTGGGGGTGGGTCAAATGACCTTCTGAATGTAACACTTCCTCACAGCAGTATCTCCTGGGGACCAGGAATTCTTTTCTGGTTGGGTGTTATTCGTCTTGTCAATCAAACCTTTTAATCTTCTTCTTTCGTTAGCTTAGTCACCGCCCTATCACCTCCACCGATAGGAGGCGCTTTCGTCGACATTGAGTTTTTTTCTGTATATGGCACTCTTAAAGCAAAACTTGACACAGATTTGCCGCTCCGTGTTTTTGCCCATTTTCTGTTTTCGACGAGCGGACGCAAATACTCCACGTGAAACAAGTCAGTGTGACTGAACGGCGCCCTGTACAGACCGGTTGTATGACAAATGCGTACAAACCGAAAGCGTACGAGTCGTTAAAGTGCAATAAATCATGCGTAGCTCTTTGAAAAATAGGGGGAAGGGGGTAATTAGTTTAGGTTTGTTAAAGCATATGTTATTTGTTGGCAAGAGTATTTAGCGAGAAAAAGTAGTGGCCTTTTAACTAATTTTGAGGCTTAAACACACACAAAAAAATAATTTTGTATTTGTGTGCATGCAATGGCTCTGTACAAATCAGAGCAGGAAAAAAAAGAGATTTTTTTTTTTTTGAAATTTTAACTAACGAAAAATTAACAGAAATATTGAATTTTTCTCATGATACCTTCTTAAAATTTTACAAAATAATAATAATAATAATAATTTTTGCAACATTTTAAAATTAAAAAAAATTAATATCAAATTTTTTACCGTATTTTTTTTTCATACTTAATATATATATCAAAATTTAAAGTTTAAGAACGTTTTGGGGAGGAGACAATTAAAATTTTCATCAATCATTAATCATAGCTTACTAACAGGATGGCCAAAGGTGGAAAGTATAAAATATACGACTAAATATATTAAGAACGCTTGCAAATCATATCAATTATCAGCATTATTCATTCAGAGTCAAATTATACTTAACATAGTTCTTAAATAGAAATCAATGAACTTTAAAAAAAATCTAAAATAACGAAATTCAATTCTAAAAATGTGTCACTGAAGTGCACTTCTCCAAATATTAATTGCACTGTCTCATAGATATCTTTGTGTCAAATTTATTATCTCTACGTTCAATGGCCCATGTTTTAAATAGACAGATAGACGCATATATATACTTTTCACTTTTATTTTTGGAAGACAGTCTTATTTTTTTTAATTGAAATTTTTAGATTTAAGTCAGAATATTCTACACTTCAATTTTTGAATAATTTTAAACGAAAAATGTGAAGATATTTGTCAAGTTTAAAGCATAAGCTCCCGTGTTAAAAACCCATTTCTCTCTTTAGTGTGTATGTGCTTGTGTGCATGCGTTATCTGGAAGTCTATTATTTAAGTTTCTTATATTATTTTATGAATTAAAATTCGAGATATTTTAATGGAACATTACAACTGAAAATTGTGTAATAATATGTTAGAAAGTCTTTCTTTACAACATTTTTAAAAAAATTTATCCATTTACTATTTATTTTATTTTTATAGCATTGCAGTGTACTGAATATTATTTTTAAATATTCTGAGTGAGACTTCTTTTGTCTTTCATGACATTTAATTGAAAACCCTGTATTCTCTTGATTTTCCATTGATGCTGTGAAAGTAGAATGCTTAGGAAGCATATGAAGAATACTTATAATAACTATTAATCGCTAAATGCAAATGCAGATAAGTAAACATAATATTCTAGTTAGATTAAGAAGTGCTTAAATATGACTAATCTCAAAAAAGTGATTAATAAAAAAATGTAACAAAGAAATGCACTCCTCAAATTAAAAATTGAAAAAGAAATCAAATAAATCTGAGAGAACAGAATGAATAGGCTGAAAAATTGGGAAATGCTGGAAAGAAATTCTTACTCTGATGTGTAAATTAAAATCTTAAAATTTATTTCGGTAAAATGTTTTTTTAATAATTTTTTTTAAATCTACGATGACAAACAGAAAATTTTAAATTTGTAATGGTACTTCCACTGTTAAGCAAGTTTTTAAAAAAATTATATAACAGGGAAACTTAACATCCGTGGATGAAAGCATTTCTAACCACTTACAGTATTTCAAGAATTGTATTTGTATTTAATTCCTTCTTACATTTCAATAATATTAACCCCATTTATTTAGACTTCAAACTTAATAAGCAATTTATATTTAAATAACACAGATTTCAGTGTCCGAATTTATTGAATTAAACAAATGAATCAAAAAGAAACAAAACCAAAACTAATGAAAACGAAACTCTTTCGTTTAATGCAAGTCGTGGAATTTATGTAAAGTAATGTATTTTCTAAAATCTAGATTATTTTTTAGAAAGGGATGCAGTATTTATATTAGAAGAAATTCATTGATTTTTATCATACATTTTTGAATAAATTCATTTAAAAGCAATTCATGTTTCATCGAAAACAAAGTGGAGACTTTGTTTAATGAATTTCAAAATGCACTATTCTGTATTGAACAATAAGTCATTAAGTTTTCCAAATTGTGTTAAATATCATGCTAACTTTCGCCAAATCAGACACTTTTAAGATAACGTTTAAAATGTTGCAACCTCTTCTAGAAATGATCCTTTACAGTAACAAAACCGCCTTGGAAACAAAATCGTTGATTGACAGTTTTACGACTGGTGCGCAACCGAGTGTGCGCATCTGTCCCACTACGGTACAGACCAGCCGATTTTTGTGAGACAAGGTGAAATATGCTCGCGCATGATGCGCACAGTCCCTCCACTAGGGGTTTTCTGGAATAAATAGAATAAATTCAGTCTCGATACTTTATGAACAGCCCTCGTATATGCCTTTATTGAGGATATTTTAATAGCGTCAAAAACTCATCAGGAACATATGGACCTTCTTCGAGCTCTTTTTACTAAATTTTGTTATTATGGATTGACAATTAAAAATTCAAAATGTAAATTTGGTGCATCTAGTTTCGAATTTCTAGAATATGAAATTTTTGAAAATGGTTTACAACCATTACCTGATCATGTTCACGGTATTCAGAAGCTTTCTAAACCACAAACGTTAACTCAATTGCGTAGTTTTTTTTGGTATGTATAATTTTTATATTAGATGTATTCCTGAACCTGCTCACATTTAAAACACCCTTTGAATAAATTCTTAGAAGGTTACAAAAATGAAAACAAATCCTTTCGCCTTTGTTATTTTGAAGATAGGGAAAAATAACAGTGCAAAACTATTTATAAAAACTTTTATTAAATGAAATTTTATAAATGCAAAGCAAAATGATAAATTTACTTCAAATTTTTGATTGAATTTTCAGTAATGGACTTGTACACCCAAGCAGCATCCTGAAACTGACTCATGGCTGTCATGAATAAATAATATGCCGACATTTATAAATACAAATTATTAAAATTTTATTTTAAATATTTTTAATACTTGAAGTATTTGAAATTTCTACAAATCCACTCCCATTTATATAAATAATATATATAATTGACTATGCTATATATAAGGCTTGCTATATATAAGGGACATTTCTTTAGGTTCACTTTTCCTGTTTCATCCGATTTGATAAACAGAAAAACAATTATAATAATTATTGAGTTTTCACTTTTATTAAAAGTACAAATAATATACTTGTTGACAATTGGAGAAATATACTTAAACAAAAGTCTTATAGAACTTCATAAGCATAATAATGTTTTCATTCTGATATTGGCTTTCTAGGCAAATATTATAATGTTTTTTAAGATAATAGAGAAAAATAAAAAGAACTCAAACTAATGGGAGTAAAATTCATGTTACTATTTTATTAAATAATTATAGACTATTCACATAAGAGTAATCAAAAGTGCCTACATTAAATCGAGTTTTAAAGAAATTTTTGTTTTGAAATTTACTGTAAATATATTCTGTGAAGCCTTTTTTAGCTTCATGTCAAAACACCACAAATGTTATTACAATACAAAAATATAAGAATGTTAATTAACACTTTTTAAAACTTCTTTCATTTGAACACTCAAATTGTTAACAAAAAGGAAGAATTATAAATGAAAAGAAAAATGAACTCATCTAACTAGAATTAAAATCCCTTGAACTGCTATTCTGAAAAAATGAGGATGCCATTAAAAAATTTTTCAAAATATATAAAGAAAAATGAAGGTAGTACAAAATAAAATTAAGGCTTTGCTTATTAAGGGGAAATTTTTTCGTATAAAAAAATGGAAAATGAAATTAACCTTCTTGATGTAATGTGGTAGGCTTGGATAACATTTGGAAATGCATTTAATTCCCTCTTTTATGCAAAGATATTGAATATTTTAGCATTTTGTTTAACACATACATTTCAGTAATTGGTAGATTTCATAATTTTCTAGTAATGATGATAAAGTGCTATACATATTGTTACAAGCGGGTGAACGCCGCTGAAACGCGGCGGAGGGAAAGCGATTGGCTACGACGTCGGAGAGCTTGGCGCCAGCCGGGTTGGATTGGCGAGAGGAATAGTCTGGTTGCCGCTGGATCGCTCGCGGTGTTTTCCGAAGCTTCGCGTCTCCCTCGCCCAGCTACATAAGGGACGGACTGCCGCAACCGGCAATTCCTCGCAGAAGGGAAGCGTTTCGCTGGACTAGCGGATTACTTTTCTCGCTTGTTATTAGTCAGCTGTGTTTACGTTTGCTGTTAAAGTTTTGTTATTGAGCTCGCTGTGATTTACTGTTTGCTATGCTATACGATAGCTGTTTTGCAGTCTGTTTTTATTGTGCGTAAGCCTTGCATTTACGGTGCAAGTGACTGTTGACTTCTGGATTGTTTTAATATGAAGTTTTCTTTCTCACGTCATCCTGTAAGTACCTGTAAATAGCTGTAAATAAATTTGTTTGTGCTGTCCTCAAGTAAAGTCCATTCAATCCAAACCTACTACGCTAAAAACGTAACAATATACTTCTCTTCAGGTTCACTTTCCCTTTATTATCAGATTTGATGAACCTACAAAACAGATTTCTGAATTTGAATAATGATTGAACTTTCAGTTTTGAAATTACAATAAAATTTTTGTTGAAAATTGTAGTTAACGAGCAAAAGTCTTATGGAACTTCATAGGCGTGATAATGTTTTGATGGAATAATGGATTGTGTAGGCATATTTTTCAATAATGTTTTGGATAATAGAGAACAATACAAATAACTCGAACTAATGGGAGTAAAATTTGTTATTTTATGAAATATGGCAATTGAAAACTATTCCTATAAGAGTATTCAAAAATGCCTACACAATTCCAAGTTTTAAATATATTTTTTTAAAGCTTACAATAAATATCGGTACAATCGTAGTTTAATCCCCTACTTGGCGCACTTTCCCAAAAATCGCCAGACACGTGCTTGTGCCGTGTCTTTCGGAGGAGTTCTTTGGCCAATGCGAAAGGTAAAATGGGTTGCCAGAATAGAGAAAAAGGGAGCTACCAGCTTTGGCGCGTTATCACCAGCTTCACTAAGCGTCCTAATCTTTTTTTTAGCCTCATGTCAAAATAAATAATTATACAAATTTATTGCCACACCAAAGCATAAGAACGTTATTTAATACTTTTTAAATATCTCTTTCATTTGAAAATGTTAACAGAAAGAAAGAAATTTTCAAGGAAGTGAAAAAATAACTTTAGTAATTGAAGAACACTCGAAATAAAAATCGAATAAAAAATAAAATCATTTGAAAAAAAAAATACACACAAGAAAAGAAATAATAACTCAATTAACAAAGTTTGAACACTTAAATGAAACAGAGAGATTAACAATGGATTATTAACTCAAATATTTATTAAGATCTATGGTCATTTGCATCTAACGCTGATATTATTACATGCAATCCATGTTTCAGGTAATAACAAGTTCGAACGATTTTCATCAAAATAATATTTTTTATTCACTATTTAGAATAAACCCTATATTTACAAATATACAGTAATAAATAATTTACATTTACCAATTTTCTAGCACGCGTTGCTGTTTGAATTCCAAAATACAACACAGGCCAGGTGATTCAGGGAAAAATTCCTAAAATGTATTCGCATAGAGGCATCTAGGAAAGGCGGTTTTCCGAATATAGAGGCGAGTATGTAGCAATTACATAGACACGACCCTTTTCACTGAGTCGTCGTAGGAGCTCGCCCCGATGAAAAAGCGACCTTCAGAGACGATCACAAAAAATCTTGTCAGAATCCGACACCGCACCAATACAACGGCGACATTGGCGAAATATGAATGAGAGGTTAGGGGCATTGGCCAATCAGTTGCCGACGACTCTTGCTGTATGGGATAAAAGTAACCCGTAAATTTATAATCCTTTAAAAAGACCAGATATAATTAAATTTATAGAAATACAGAGGATTAAATATGCGAAGAGAGATAATGAGATTGGATGACAACCAAGCCACTAGAAATATCGTTTTGGTTAAACCATTTGGTACTCGAAAAAGAGGGAAATCAAAACTTAGGTGGATTGACTTCTTTGAAAAGTACTTCAAAACTATTAATGTGTCTAATTCGAAAACTTTGGCGAAGAGCTGGACAGCGAAAAATGGCATTCTGAGGAAACCCCGTGCCTGTCAAATCTTGTCGTGCCAGTGGAAAATAAATGAAATCAATAATAATAAAAGGGAAATTGGACCCTATCTTCTATGATGGTAAATACAAATTTTATTCTTGATTCATAATTATTCAGTCATTTAGTTTAGAAATGCCCTGACTAATGTCTGAATTCGAATTTTGTTTGTTCCAATAGTTTTTCCTTCTCGCTCACAAGATGTTTCCTTTTTTCACAAAAGACTGGGAGGCAAGAATATCAATCCCTATCCCTCCTGAGATCGTGGCCTACTTGGTAAGATAAGTGGTTCTCTCATTTTCTGGATGACCGAATTGAGCCTTCACACAGGTCAAATTGACCAACAATCTTACATTGAAAATATTTTGTTTAAGTTTAATAAATTTCAACTTGGATTTTATACCTTTAATGGTTGTAATGGTGACCAGGTTAACAGTATAACAATGATTTCAGCTTTGTTACCAAGAGTCCAGCTGAATGCGAAAATACTTTGCCATATCTAAGCTATAGCAACTGTACCAAGAGGATGGAACCGTATGAGACTCTTCTGTATTTATTTTTGTCGGAATACAATGCCAACGACAATATTTTACAGTAACTGTTAAAAGGTCGAAGTATTTCAACTGTCAGCATCATAGACACCTGAAAGTGTATGGTCCATGTATCGGAAGGACTACTCGTGCGTTTTAATCACGAAAATTTGTTGGCAGGACTAGTTGGAGTCAAGGGAAGGTATTTATACTGGATATAAGACAGAGTTGAACATGTATCGGTTTCTAAATATCCAGATTTTCTCGACAGTTTGACTATGGTGTGTATTTCCACGGAGTATAACCATGACATGTTACAACAAAACAAATGTAACTTAGTATTACTGTTAAGCAAGCCTTGTACCCCTGCATTAGAATGACATTTTTTTGCTTCTCGAATATGTTTCCATTCCAACGTGGAGCCATGACAAAGATTTCAAGTCATGTCCTATAACTACATGTTCGGTGATGAAATTTAAGAAGATTTTGATTTAACAATTGATCAGTGACCTTCTTTAACATGCAACCAAATAAGTCTGGATTATCAATAAGGTTTATAGCCTCCCTTCCCCAATTCTACGTTTTTGAACGCCCCAACGCTTCTGTGAAATAATGCGCAATTTTTTTTCATAGTATACACTTTAAATCCTTTATTTCATTTTTAAAAAATTACACGGCTTTAAATTATATTTTCAAAATATTATTAATTTTTTCATCTTCTTGGTTTAGTTTGCGAATAAATATGGCCGCTTTTTACTTTGCTAAATCTGTAACAATTCAATAGCACTGGTAACTTTTGTATTTAAATATATGGAATGGGCTTAAAATGCTTTCATGAGGCCTAATATCGTACCTCTTTAAAATGACACAATTAAATCCTTTATTATTTCAAATGTCGTAGATTAAAAGGTGGAGATAAAAGGGAAATGTTGAAACTAGCATTGCTTAAGTACTACAGATTTTAGTCTGATCTTGTAACTATTTGGAGTGAATACTTTGAAAAAGCGCATATAATAGATTTCTTTTTCGATTTAAGAATGATTGAATAAGTATAGGACATTCCGAGAAAATGCATTGAAGACGTCAATCATCCCTATATCTTTTTCGCAACATTAGCTTTAAGCGATTTGATTAGAGGTTCGTAAGCTCAGAAAAGAGTACCCGCCCCCAACACACACACAATTCTCAAGACTGTATAGTTTAAAAGAAATATCCAAGTTATGGATTTTTATACTTTCGATGGCTATATCGTGTGCAATTCCATCTTATAAACATTTATTGCAGAAAACTAAACAAATAAGATCAAAAATGAAAATTAAAGCTGTAATCCTAATAAACGAACCGCCGTTTGGCCATTATAAACTGGATGCTATAGAAAAATAGAATTATGCTTGTTCCTCAATACTTAAATTGTCTTCTTGGATATACATATGTATACTTTAACAGTCCATTGATGGCTCGAGTAGAAGAAATTGTATTTTAATATACTTTATTTCAAAAAGTTTAGTATGGACTCAGAGAACCTTCCTTTTTAAAATTTATGTAACATTCAGCAATAAATGACCATATTCACGTCCTAGACTATTTTTACTAAACTCCACTAAAAGAATAATTGGTGAGGCCTTATCCACCAGACGGACAATTTACGTTCTTTTTTAATGTTGTTAATTTAAAAGTATTTTTCATAATATACTGCACAATATTCTTTTAATTAAGTAGTGTGGAGCTCCCTTCTAAATGGGATCGTTAAATTTGAAAGTCAAGGAACTTGTTATAAAAAAATCTGTTGATCTGTTTAA
This sequence comes from Argiope argentata, assembly GCA_026289955.1. Classification (NCBI taxonomy): domain Eukaryota; kingdom Metazoa; phylum Arthropoda; class Arachnida; order Araneae; family Araneidae; genus Argiope; species Argiope argentata. The sequence goes on along the minus strand of JAOUZG010044946.1, from coordinate 694,608 downwards.
ACATTATGCACATGAGGAAAATATTTTCACTAAACAATGTTTTAATAAAAAATTTAAAACTATTGAATTGCATTCACAAAATATTTCTTTTTCCTTAGTTTGTTAGATTCAGATTTTAAATTTGTTTCAATTCCCGACTATAATTAAATAAACTTTAATATCTAATCTACCAAAAAATGTATCTAGAAGCGATTTGCCGCATTCTAAGATGCTTTCCAAAATGCCATTTATCAACATTTCCAATTCGCCGTGTACCGAATCGATACAGCGAGAAAAATACTAAAACTTTCGAATAGGATGGTAGAAAAGAAATACTACCCAGTTAAAAACCCAGTCTGTGAAAAAAGGAATACTACCCAGTATACATGGTTCCTAAGACGTTGTATTCGTCGCTGTGAATGCGCACATCATTTTTCTGGTTAATGGGAGAGTTGATTAGAATGTGGTTTCCAAATAATTAAGCACTTGATAAGGAAAGCACGTAATTTTCGAATGTCATCCGATTCTTTGAACAATCGTTTAAATTCCGTAAAAGCTATTGAAAAATGTATATCGCGAGTGGACGGGGATGGAATGAAACAGCTCTAATTTTTGATATTCCATTAGTGCAGTCATGATTTTTTAAAAGTGGGAGAGGAATTTTTAACCAGTTAACTGTGGCGATCTGTTTCCAAAACGCTCACCAGTGTGTGTCGCAATCAATAATCAAGCGATGACGGATACAATCGTCAAACACAGTAATAAAACACAATCAAACACAGTAGTTCAAATATTAGATAAAAAAAAGACTTTATTTTTGAAAATGAACAATTTTATAAGTAATATTTACTCAGTCGCTCAACATGAACATATATTTATACATAATGAACGGAAAACTTAGAAAAAAAATCAAATTTTTATAGAAGTTAAAAATTTAAACTGTTGCTGCTGTGTGATATTCACGAAAACAAGGAGCAACGTATAGTGGCACTTTGCACGTCGGACACCAAAACCGCGATTCTTTTCCAATCTTTTTTTAAATAACAAATAGCACATCTTCGCGAAGGACTTTTTGTTGTTGAACTGCCTGGTATGTAATCCGGGAAATGCTTCTTTATCAAGCGAGAAACCTTAGATGTCGTTGAGTGAGGTTATGATTCGATCGGATACGATGCAACTGTATCCTCAATATATTCTAATAAAAAGTTTACTCGGGACATAGTACTCAGGAAATCATGAATCCAATTCAAATTATTTATAATTTTCATTTATTTGTTTCATTTTGTCTTGACCTCTAAACATTTTAAACATATTAAAATTTACGAATATAATTTAGTTTTTACCAGAATTACAATTTAAATATCAAATTGTAACAAAATTGTACGCATGACAGAAATAACCGTCATAACACAAAATTCTACCACATCTCCATGATGGATATAGTCGTCAAACACACTTAACTGGTTAAAAGCAGTTCATACCATAATTGAAAACAAATTTAGTGAATTACTGATTGGTGAGGTATCATTATGAACGAAGGATCTTTACATGTCCGAGGGGAGGGGAACTCTAGCCTATAAGCTGCCAATGATATTGCCATTCTAGGAAACTACCATTGCTAATAATTATCAGACGGCGGTAAAGGTCTGTATTACAGAAGTAAATGATTTTGAATGGAATAAGGTGCTAAATTTTGACTTCAATCGTCATGTTGCAGAATGATAAAGTGTATATCTTGATAGCTCATATTTAGATGATCTTTTCCATCTTAGAGTACCAGACGGCAAACGCAAGTCAAACGTATGCATAGAATCTAAAGAATTGGTTAATGGACGAGAGTACAGACAAAATGAAATTAAAACTCCAGACGCATTTGAAAATAACAGAATTGAAGCTCTTTTTAGATATAGAATTCTATGGCTTGTACTAGAAAGAACTTTTTAGCTTTGCTGTGAAACTGTGGAAGGTTGCCAGCAAAATAAAATATAAATAAATGCTTTATTCCCTGTTAAACGAAATTCATACAGTATCTTTGAGAAGAGATGAGTACTTGAATATTTTTCTGCAGAAGCGCCGATTTCCACCTTCTGAAAATCGAAATTTATCAATTGATTCTTCGGTTCAGGACAAATCTATTTCAAAAGGTTTATTAAAATATTGAAAAGAGGTGCACTTTCAAAAAAATAAATCACGTGAGAGCAAAACAATAATCGCGTGGTGTTTACAAACTTCATACGTATGTCTCTTTGCTGAAGAAGTTTCGAATGTATTGGATATTGTATAATCCCGTTGATAGCCGTTCAGCCTTCAATTAATTCACAAGGGAAGTGATCGCGCTTTCAGCATTGGGAAGAATATCTGTTGGTTATATTCTTACCTTTTTGTTTTTAACCAATTAAATAATATCTGGAATGAAGGGGTGCAACTGCTCACAATTTGTAACAGTGTAATAGAAAAAAAACTTAGCCACTTCATTTTCGCGATAGTTTTTAGCATTCTGTTGCTTTTGCGATTGTTTCGATTGCATTTTTGTTAGATTTTGTTCCATTACACCAGGATGGAGACTATTGTTTCCGATAGTCTAAAACTACAGGACATTGATAGAAATGAAAGAGGGACGGTATGTCGGGTTGCTGGCTAAGAAAAAATAATACTTTGGGGAAAAGAAATTGATGTATTTATTGGAGGAAGTATAAAAAAGATTGATATCAATAGAAAAGTGTATATTCTCTGCCGTGATATATATAAGGAATGTTTAGATATTATTTGGGCAATCACTAAATTTCAATCTTTGACCGCTTATTTGCAATAGCAATGGATCATCGCTATTTGCTTGCTGGCAATTTACGAATTCCGGGTGACTAGCTTTACGTCTCTAGGAAAACGATGTGAGCGCAGTGCTCAAGAGTGAGAAAGGCACGAAGATGCCAACAAAAGCAGTTTGAAATATTCAACGAAGAATAAATTTTTTTAGGGCCGGCAAAATACAGAACTTTTATTATCTACCAAGAACCAAGCTACATTTATAGGTAATCATTCTGATTAATTTGAGTATTTATAAAAATGCGATTGGGAGTCTTTAGCACACCATTTTTCTACTTTCGGGTACCATTTTTAACGATTTCAGTGTTGAGACTCGCAAGCAACTGCATTGTCCTTTTCAAGTGACTGTTCTCACCGATAATCCATCTATATGTTGAAACTTTTAGAATTTGCCATTTCACGGAGATTTGCTGTTTCAAGTAACCCACTGTGTGACATATCTGCGAAGTTTGAACTGCATCGTTATCAACTACAATACACTTGTACCATTCTGAAAAACATTAAAGAATAAAATTTAAAAAAATTAAATTTGATCCTCATCCAAGTAGCCCTATCATTTTGGTTCAATGTTTGAATTTTTACAAAGTTTAATACTTGCATTTAATATCACATAAAGCACATTTAACTTAATCTGACAGAGTACTCGATTTAATTTTCCCTCTAGAAACGAATTCTAAATTCGAAGACATAAATCAAGTTCTTGTTTCAAGGAATTACTTTCCTAATGCAAAGGATTAAATATCATCGTTTTTATACATAGCAAAGATTCCTTGATACTTTTTCTCGTGAAGTTGTATGATTACATCCATTTTGGTTCATTACGTCATATTTGGGTTTATAACCACCTTTCGCCGTATTTCGGGTATTTAACTATATTTAAGAAAATATGTTGGAACCTAAAATAGTTCAAAATTATAAATTTAAGAATTTGTAGTCGTCTTGGAAAGAGGTTGAAATACTCGAGAAATTACCATTAATATCTAGTGATTTTCCATCAATTTAATCAATAGTTTAAACTGAAAATTGAGACACATTGCAGAATACAGGATATTTGTTGTTGTTGTTGTTACTTATGGCACTTGCCTATGGACAAGCCCCTGCTGATACAGCAGAAGATTTAAGCCAAAAGGAGCGTCTCTTGTTTTTTAAGTAGCGCCTACTAGGGCCAAGAGTACGACTTAGTTACACACTCACCACATTTGCTTTCACATCCCCTTTTTATAGTGGGGTACAGTCCCACATCTCACAGATAGCACACAGAAGACCAACCTTGCCCGAACCGGGACTCAAGAACGAGGAAGAGGCGCTACCTCTTTAAAAGAAAGCCGGCATACAGGATATTTAAACCCTTAAAGACTGAATGTCACCTATAGTAGCAAGTTTAGCAGTATAGGACATGACGTCATTCTCGGAAATAGGACGCAGTCCAGATAGAATCGTAATTTTAACGCACATAGACAATTAATTATCCATGGCATTTGAACTCGGGAGGAACACTTTAAACGAGACTTGATATGTCTGCAATAGATTTCAATACAGTTCTTAGACATTTCTAAAATATTTAAATTAAGTCTCGTTTTAATGCATTAAGGCAGTTTTTTTCAGCACTCCCTTGTTCATTTTAAGATATAAGTTCTTGAGACAAATACTTCAATAAAAATTTTATATATATATATAAATTAAGATGAAATCCACCTTTAATTTTTTCCTTCTTATGTGGTTTCTTTTGTTTTAGAAGTAGATTTTTGAAAATACTCAATGAAAATAGTTGTAAAAATTAATATATTCTTCTTTGCAAGTACCATTTTCGATTGTATTTTCTCTCAATTGTGTTTTAATTTTTATATTTTTTCATTTGTTTCACCCCCCCCCCTTTTCCCACTTTCTTCTTTTGATGACTGATAAACATGCTTCCGATAGTCATCAAATATTTTTTGAAATTTCTTACAAATTATGTTCCTTAGACTACGACAAAATTAGTTTTTTTTTAACCTTTCAAGTTGATGTCTCGGTCATATTTTAAAGGAACGACCTAAATCCCAGTTGAAAGGCTGTATCTGCTGCCATCATTGTAACTATATTAAAAATGTAAACATTTTTTGTTTTAATTTTTTTCAGTTCTTTATGTAAAATTCAATTTTTTAAATCTCAACAAATTGTTCGCAGTAGGACAGGTTGCCTTGGGGCAAGTTTGACTGTTTCTTTTTCTATCATCCTTTCAGGTGATGGGCATCGAGATCATAGTGTGGCATTAAGTTAAGTTTTCTTAATTTTTGTTCAAATTTGCAGACTGTAGAGAACCAAAAAATATCTTTATGAGCTATATTTTTCTTTGTTGAAAATTGTTAGTTATTATTTATTTTAGTTTTGAAGTTATTGAAGCCTGAAACTGTGAAAATAATTTATGGACATCCTATATGTCAGTATTATGCTGAGAAAGAGTTGCCGACTGAAAAGAAAGACAAAACGTTTATTACATTTCTCTTTTAATACATCAATTAGATCCTCGAGTTAATATATGATAATAATAATAACTTAATACGTTACTGAATTATCATTTTAAATTCCTTAACTTTAATCGGGACTTTGTTCTGCTGCTTTTATTCAAAATTTTTGAACATTAACACGACTATGTGCCATTTTTAGACTTATAAGTGGCATCATTAGGGCTGAGCGACGACCGAACTTCATCATCGCGATATATCGTCTAACACATATCGATATTTTTTGATACACAATGATATCATTATTTATTTATAGTTATTATAAGTTATAAATATCATTTCTTAACATACTGATTAATCAGAATGACTCCAGATGAAAGAAAGTTTCATTTTATGTAATAAAAATGTTCTTTCCAATAAAAATAGATAGCAAATAATTGTGTTAAAATTCCTTTAATAAAGTGTGTTAGTGACAAAGCAACGTCTGCATGTTGCAAATTATCCTATTGTGGTTTTTTTTAGATAAAACAATTTTTTAAAATTTTACTTTTTTTATACTGATGAGTTAAAAACGCTTCATAAAAAAGGGGAAATGACGTTATAACGCCTTTAAGAAGTAAAATTAAGTAGTTTTAATAAATCCTTAATTCGAAATCTGATGTTTTGATAAATTAATTTTCTATATATGAATTACATAACTTTTTATGCTTATTTTAACAGTATTATTGTCAGATTTAATCTAAATATGAACAAGAATTTTAACAATAGATATATTATATAACTAAAACTTATCATTCAATTTACTATTTCGAAACTCAAAAAGAAACGAAAAATAGTTATTCCAAAGTGAGTAAAACATTAATAACAAATATTATGGATTGTGAATTTATTTACGCACGAATCATGTAATATATTAAAAATTTTAGGGCAGTTGCCAATCAGGATAAAATAAAAGAAAATTATGTCATTACATATCATGCAAAAATTAAACAAACACTCAAATTTAAGTTTCTGACTACTTATCTTTTAATTTTATCAACATTTTGGAATACTATAAATTTCGAAATAAAAAAAATATATTAAAAATTAAAATGAATAGGGGAGAGGAAAAAAAGAATAAAGAATCTTAGATCTAAGGGAATTTAGAAGCAGCTATTTTGAAATAGTTTTACTGGGAAGCCGAAAAATTAGAGAAAATCAGAAGACATGATGAATCCCTAATGTTTCTCAAGATACAAATTTTTATAATTTAATATTTTGGAAAATCGCTTTAGAAAGATGCTGGTCTCCCAAGAACAAAAACTATTAGATCCCACTCTGAATCTGGGTAGGTGAGTTTGTTGGCATTTGATAACTGATGCGAGTGTTGATGTTATTTTTAAAATCCATTTTGCTCATATCATTAAAAATAAAACTGTTACGCATAAAGCGTATCTATGATTTCCATTTACTAGAAAATCAAAATCCCTTAAAATTTATTAGCAATTTTTAAGAAGGGAAAAGGAATTTGAAATAAAATTTACAATGAAATTGATTATCAATTACCCAAAAGTCTGCGATAATAAGCGGACAGAGAAGGGGCGAGGCATTTATGCGCGTTTGTATTCTTGTTATAGTTAAATAAACATAGAGTTGACATACTAATCGAGGATGTGCAACCCTAGTTGTGTAGGACAAGATAAAACCATGTGCTTTAAGGTATAGAATTTGTATTCACTGTGACCCCATTATCCATTCCCCATTATATTTAATGGGAGATCTTTTCTCGCTTTTAACTGTTCAATTTTAAAGCTTATTGGTTAAGCCATGGTTAACTATTACTGTGCAATTGGATACAAAGAAAAAACTTCTAAGGATAGTCCTCTGTCATTTCACAGGTATGTACACTAAACATATTCTATTTATATCCATTTTAATTCAATTTAAAATTTCGTAACCTCGATCACTTAGTGATTTTGGTGTTAGAACTGAATAATATTTTGTAGTTTGGTTTACTTATTGTATTTAATTTATTTAACTTGTTATTAAGCTTCGCTTAAACTGATGGAACTGCATTATATTTTGCTACTTGCTTTATTTTAAACTCGAATGTGTTGCACGCGTTTGGTTGCAAGCTTGGCGTGATTTTTTCTCTCGCCAATACTCGCCAAGTGTATATATAAACATCATTGACCGATTATTAATTATGTATTTATTTTAATGCAAATAAATGTACTTGTTATTTATAATATGTTATTTCTTTTTTAACATAAATATTCGAATCGTATTATATCGTGAACTATATTAAATCAGCATTGGGAGTGAAATAATGAAGCTAAAACGTATGTTTTATTGAAGTTGTTATGTAGTAAAATTTTATAAATATGGTAGTAATAAATACATGTTTTTATAAATTTTAATTAAGATCTAAAAAGAAACCAGCGGATATTCTAAAGATAAAAAACTATCCAAGAAAGAAATGCTATCTTCACAGATAAAATTTTCACCTAAATGTCAACCTTTATTAATCACTTACGGTATGTACCTACCCTAAAATCCCTGTTTTCGCAAATATTTCGAATCTCTTCATTATTTTGTATTAAAGTCAACACATTTACGATTCCAAAAAGGATTTCCTTTTTTTTTCTGCGGTAGTTAGAAGCAAAGTTACCGGCGAATTTATAAACCAGGAGTAAAATATTTAAATCTGATATCCATGAGGGGAAAGAAGTTCGGGGAGAGATTTTGTATAACGGCAGTATACATTGAGAATATTCATAAAGACTCAATAACCAATTGTGGAAATTTCAGTAAAGCTCATTTACTTATGTATTTCTGTGGGAGAGTGCCAAACCAGTATAGTGGATAGGGCAATGGCGAAGTATTCGCGAAAACCGAGTTCGATCATCGCCTGGGTTCTTTTAGTTTTCTTTTTAAAATTATTTCGAAATAATTTTAAAATCTTTCTCTTTTTTTGTAAAAATAAATATTTATTCTTGGAATGTAATTTAATTTTTAGAAAGAAAAATAATTATAGATATGAATACCTTTTTTTAAATATTCATAAAAAAAGAAATTCTTAGGTCACTTTTACATTATCTGTTTTTATAAAAGTTTTTATCTGTTTGAAATAATGATAGAGGTATTTGAACATGTAATGTAAAATTAAAGATGCTTTTAGGAAAAAAAAGAAATAAAATGTTCATTTAAAGAAGAAAAATAATTACTTTTAATTAATGCAAAAAAAAAAAGATTTAAATCTACAAACTCAACCTATTGATGTTTTGAAAACGAAAAATTATTTTCGAAATTAGTTTTCTTTATTTTGCTTAGTAGTAGAGTAATTTCAAAACAAGAAGACAAAAAACTTCAGGAAAGGAAAATCGACTATACCATACCGAATGCCGGCAAGCAAAAGATTGCGCGACAGATTTTGAATTTGCCAAAATTTGGTATATGTCTCCAAGAAAGGTACTTTTACTCCCTGATTTTTCCCAAATCACGTAACTCATGTTGCGTACACTTGTTTCGATAAGAAACATACGATTGGCTCCCTCTATTTATATCTCAGCTCTATGAAATAATGCCCGCCATCATTGTTTCTGTTTTCAATACTGAAGGAATTCAAGCTTTGAAGATTGAAAAAACGACAATGAGCTTAAATACTGAATTTTTTCTAGTGAAACTCTTAAAAACTGTTTCGAGTTCAAAAGCTGTGAGAATTTTAAATTTGTTACCTTAAATTCGTTTAATAATGATTGTTATTTTCATAAATTATTCTTTATTTTAGTAAAGTATTAGAATTTTAAATAAATCTGGATTTATATTTACATTTTTTAGGAAGTTCATAAAAAAGAATACTTTTACTCTTAATATACAAAATTACAGATCAAAGCCACATGCGAGGAATTTAGTGTACAAAATCCCGTTACTCAAAATTCCCGCCTTACGGTATAATACGGCGTACATGTACTTTTTAGAAAATTTAATATCTTTGAGGGAGAAAAAGAAATCTGGGATTATTAATAAAAAGAACTCTAAATGTGCACTTAACGTTTACATTTAATGAATACTGAAAACTAATCAGTAAAACGCCGTTTCTAAATTAACTGTCTCAAACTAACTCTCTTTGGTGCGCTTCATTCCCACACCCCTCCGTATTCCAAAATCACGCAATCGAGAAGCGTTCGAATGGAATTCTGGATGACACCCTGAAACAGAAAATGAATGCAACGTTGTTACGCCTTCTTCACACGATATTTAAGTTGGTTTATTACTTTATACAGTATAGAGTTTCTTTGAGTAAGTGTAAGAACGACAGTTACAGAGGTAATGGTTCACTGACAGTTTGTATAAACATATTTTTATTTGTTCATTGCTTCCTGTCCATTCTCTCTTTGTCTTCCTCGTAACTTTTTTTTCTTTTCTAATAAGAACATTTGAGTCTAAGCGTTTGATTTCGATTTTGTGTCCCGCAATTCTCTATGTATTTACAGCTGCTTTTCAATCCGAACATCTGAAATCAGCATGGTTCCATTTTCTGCACTCCGCCTTTTTTGACAGGTTTCATATTTATTGAGATGTAGTTTACTCTTGTTGCTTTTGTTTTATCTGGTTTATTTTGAAAGAGATCATCTTGTTAAAAAAAATTTTGATTACAAAATACATAGATTTATTCATCTTATAGTTTTGTGAAGTTTGTAAAACATGTGGACGACTAGAGTCTGTATTGTAGGACCTAAAGGTAAAACCGATTATTTTCTCTTAAAATTGATTAAAATATTACATTATTAAGTGAGTAAGTTAGTATTAAAATTTATAATATTTTTTATCAGGTTTAGAAAAGGTTTTATTCTGATAATCATCAGATTGTTGATTTTTTTTTAATTTTTAGCATGAGTATTTACAATAACTATGCCTGTAATTTTATTGCTGAATAAATTTTGTGATTTCAAATTGATTATGTTTTAAAACTGAATTTAATATTATTTGGAAAACTTTTTTGGGGAACTTCTAAGCATCAGTTTCATTTGAGATTAAAATTTTAAAAAGAAATTGAAAGAAAATATATATTTATCATCAGATTTAATTCATGAATCAGAGTAAAGAAAATATTTTTGGAATTTTAAAAATAATTTTCTGTAATTACATAGGCATTGACTATGGTTTCACAAGAACAGAAAGAACTATTCATATGCAATTGTGTGAAACGTAATGTGCAAGTTTTCGAATTCTAATTTTAGAGAGTAAATAAAGAGCGTCAATCTTGTACGCACCATAGGCCAAATAATCGAGACCTAAGTTTATGTGGACCGGTCATAACAACACAAACGCAACTCTTTGAATATTATAGAAAAGTAGGTTTTTCTTTCAAAAATATTGTATCAAGAACAAGGCTAACAGCAAAATTAATATTTTCTTTTAACAATTTCAGTTACCATCTTTCTTACTTCGATGGATACCTTGTTTGGAAAGATTAATTTGAAAAGAGATTCAGTACTCTTGAATTGGAAAGGAGATTTATTTTCTTTCAGAGGGGAAAATAAATTGCTAGTACTGATTAAATATTTTAAATATGGAAAAAATATCCTATGCCTATTTTCAAGTGTTTTCAAATCTGGAATTTGTAAAAGTCAGGAATCCTCAATTCTCCGCATTTTGCTTTCAAATCTTAGTAACCTTGACTCTCCATTAATTTCACTTCTAGATCTATGGGGAAAATCGAAGAAAGCAAAAGGTTTTGATCGAGAATATAAAATTTTCGAATCTAATATCAAATTCAATTCAAGGTCTAAAAATATTTCGTGTATTTTCGATACGATACTGCTCTCTTTAATTTGATTGTTTTCATATATATGATTGATATTAACACTTAAAATAATTAAAAAATTATCACATATTGTTGTCTTCAATGGGTCACATTCCAGCCGTGAAAATTTCACACTCTTTGTATAAATATTAGGTGGATACGCTGCTATTTTCTATCAACATTTTAATTATGAAGGAATAAATACTCAGAAATATAAAATTTGAGCAATACCTCAGAAGTAAAGCTGACTTCTAAAACATGAAAAAACACACACACATTTCCATAACAAATGGTACAATAGTTATTGCAGTTTTGTTTCACTCTGTCAATTCGTACATTTTATATACTTTAGAATAAAAAAATATTTTCTTGGCGATATGAAAGAAGTTAAGGTAATCTTAGAGGTTAAATCTGAACATTTTAATATTCAATTTTTTAATTGAGTAATGGACTGATTTTTATTATGTATTTCGAAACAAATTCACATTCTTCATCATCTTTTCCAAGTTTAAAAAAGTTTACAAAAGAAATGAGAAAATTCTAAATTCCGTTTATTTTATTATTAATTAATTATTTTTTATTTTCATTAAAAGTTTTATTTAATAGCTTTTTATTTTTAAAAAGCATGTAAAGAAGTAAGCTGTTTAATTATGCTTTCTCATATTGATGTATCTGTAATCCTATGGACTATATTTAAAACAGCGAAAACTGAGAACTGAAAAAAAAGAAAAAGAAGCAATCTCAAGATATATGCATTTTTCCCTTTCCATAACTTTTTATTACCATCTATATCTATAATAAAGATTAATGAGTGTGTGTTGGCTCTCTTCAGGTCAGACTGTTTGACCAACAATTACCAAATTTGGCACTTGTACATCTTTGAAGTCGAAATATGCAACTAGGAGTGAGTGTTTTGACTTTTTTAATTGGAAATCTAGTTAAATAAAAACTAAGCAAAATTTAGACGTTTAACGAGAATATATTTTCCGAAAATAATATCGTTATTTCTGTAAATAGTATCACACCGAATGATTTTTATCTCAAGTTATAGATAAAAAAAATTATCGTTTTAATCATACCAATGTTTAAATCTATAAATTAAGATTATATTTTAAATGAATTAAAAAACATTTCAATCGTATTTTTCTACAATTTATTTTGCACAAAATCAAAATAAAATTTAGCCTGCACGAACATGTTACCGGACCATGGGAAAAATTGTATTTTGCCAATAAATTTCTATTACATTGACAAAAGCTGAAATTAGGAAACAAATGAACTATTACTGCAAATTAAAGCTAGAAAGGAGCAATTTTAAGCATGCTTCTGAAATTTTTAATAAATAAGAACTATGATACTAAAAGCATAAAAGGTTTTCTATGCTCATTTACAATATATTTATTATCACTTCTATAAATACGTTTCATTTAAGGCAAATACGTTCCTTCCTTCCCTCCCTCCCTCCCGCCATCCATCCACGCCGCTATAAGGGATGAAAACGAAACCCCAGAAGTCTAATTGGGATTGTAAATCAGATCCCAATGAGACGTTCGCAAAGGCGCAAATCTAAAGAAATGTTAGCTAATGTAGCTCATAAAATCCCGAATACACACTTAGAAGCAAAAAGTAATGCCGATTGGAATTACTGGGAAATAGCAATGAAAAATGAATTGGACTCGTTAAATAAGCATGGAGTTTCCGAAATAGTAAATAAGCCTGCAAAAACAACATTAATAAAAAGCAAATGGGTACATATTTTGAAGAAAGATTAACTCTGGGGAAACAAAATAGAAAGCGGGACTTGTAGCAGCAGGTTTTAATCAAATAAAAAATAAAGATTATTTTGAGTCTTATTCACCGGTTGTAAACATTGAACTTTCTGAAAGTTAATAGCACATGCATCGAAATAAAATTTATTTTTTAAGTTCTTTGATGTTAAAACTGCATATTTATATTGTGAAATTGAAGAAACTGTTTACATGTTACCTCCACCATGTTATGAAAAATTAATTGGAGATGAAAAAGTTTTTGAGTTGCAAAAGGGTATTTATGGCTTACCTCAATCTGGTAGAAACTGGTATATGACTATAAAAGCAAAATTAGAAAAATTTGGATTGATGCAACTGGCTTCTGACAATAGTGTGTTCATTAAAACTGTCGGTAAAAATATTTTAATATTATGTATGTATGTAGATGATTTAGCAATTTTTTCTAATATTGATGAAATGTATCAAGAGATTGTAAATAATATGAAAAGCATTGATAGGGCAATCGGAAAACGTATGAGCAATGAAAATAAATATGCATTACTCACCTCGACTGTGATCGCTCTTTTCGCGCTGAAATGGTCACATCGAATGTATGAATTGACATTAATGCGTTATTATAAAATTAAATCTATTAGTCTTTAACATTGAGAGAGTCAATCTGAAAAATACTAAAACGTTACATTAGGTGACATTATTTGCAGAATTATATACAGGATCTCTCGTATAAACATATGCGATGTTCTAACAAAGCACATCTCACAGCTCTCCGAAGCCATATTCACAAAATCTTTTTCACTTCTTGTTGCCACTTCCGAAAAGAGAAACTTACCCCTCACGGAGTATGATCGTGACGCAACAAGCATATTTGAATTGCATGCGAACAAAACTGTGAGTTTTTAGGCATAGAAATTGTTAAACATGAAAATGGTATTAGTTTACGTAAATCGGAATATATTGAATCATTATTGGTTAAACATAACCTAGAAAAATGTAAAAATGTTAAAATTCCAATTGTAAAAGGAGAAGATAGGAGTTTACCTTCCACAAATGAACTGATTGACATCACGATGTATCAAGATTTAATTGGCGAACTTTTATAGTTTGATAATAGAACGCGATCTGATTTATTATTTGTAACATGTTTGTCACAATCTAATCATAAACCAGAAATAAAGGCACTATAATTTGGCTAAAAGAATACTAAGATATTTAATGGGTTCAAAAGATAAAAAAATTGTTTAGGACAGTAAATTTAATTTTCTTATTGCAAGTTCTGATGTTAGTTGGGGGAAAGCAGGAAATGGCAAATGTAATTTTATTAGGTAAATCCTTAATTTTTTAGAAATGTCATAAACAAAAAAATGTCAGTCTGTCAGCATATGAAGCTGAGTTATTTGTTATTTCTGAAATTTGTAGAGACATTATTTGGAAATGTAAATTTATTAACCGAGTTAAATTGTAAACAATTTATAAATGATGGTGTGACCCTAAATTCAGATAGTCAAGCTGCAATTCAATGTATTAAATGTATCAGGTCTTCAAATAAATAAAGACCTAGGAACTTTTCATTTGGTGAAAGATTTGTTGGAAGACAATGTAATTAAATTAAAATATGTTCACACAGAATGCTTGATTGCAGATTTTCTTACAAAAGGTGTAAGTGATGAACAGTTAAAATATTCTGTGAAAAATATTCGTTAATTTCTTAATTTTTGTATGTACATGTAATTTTTGTATTATTATGTGAATTGTATTTTATGTATATTATTATAAAGGCTCGAAAAATATCACTCGCAGGAGGGGTGCGTTGGGATGAAGCGAGCGTACTATTTTTCTCGCGTAAGAATATCTGGGTGATTAGGCTTGATTCCAGCGCGTTTCCTCCTGCGAACTTCTGAAGTGGCTGTGTGCGTAACTATCGTTAATATATGTGTTCGTTTCTTGTCTGTGTCCAATAAATGTGCTGTCTCCAAGAACCATTCTGATAATTATTGAAAATTAACAACTGAATATTTTAAATAATTTAGTTACACTGATTAGTTACACTCCCACTAACATTGACTGATTTATGAAAATTTGAATAGCGTCATTCAATAGATTTGAGACCACTTCATCTCTAAGAAGATGCACCAATCACTTCGTGGGGTATCTCAAGACTGAATGTCTTTAAATTAGGAAAATGTGGATTACTGTATAATTGTAATATTCAAAATTTCATAAATCAGTCAGATTTGATCGAAGAAGATGGAAATGTTCATTTATTTATTTAAAAGCTAGAGAGTCTAAAATATTTCGCAGAATATTATTTCTTAGGATAAAAGGACTGTATAAAATTCAAACTTAATAATTTTTTGAATTATATTCATAGACCGAAACAAAATTATGCCATGATTTGAATTCATTAGAAAGTAAAACTAAAAATGGAATTTTATGATGAATCTTTAAAATTTTTGAATATTAAATAAATTATAAAAATCATTCTGTTGTACAAATAAGACTTAAATACCGAGCGACTCTGTTTTCGCCACTCACATTTTTAAAAAAATGTTTTGTTTGGGTTAAAAACGTCTTTATGTTGATTGCAATTTAATCACTAAATTCAAAGGCGAAATTTCCCTGAATGTGACAGAAAATTCGAACGATAAAAAGTACAATGAACTGAACGTTTTTAAGCCTCCATAATTGTATGAGTGAAATATATTACTATCAAAATTAGAAATTTAAAAATATTTTGCTGTAATATCCATTAAGAGACAAGTTACGTAAAATATTTAATTACAAATTTTAGCGAGTAATAATATTGGTGAACCGATTGGTCACTAAAGGCGTCTGGTACTACATAAATCATGGTCTCTTGAAATGCGGGTCTAGAAGATTTTCATGCTGCTAACTTCTTTCGATTCTTTATTACTCATAAGGAGTGGTTTCTCTAAAACTATCTCGCATGCTCTCTAAAAAAGGGACTTATCACATTTTAGTAGCAATTGGGCATGATATAAATACGAAATAGAAACCTTTAGAATCGAGCATTTTCATGGATTTATTATGGCTTTCTGAGCAAGTTTTTTCGTGACAAATCCTTAGCATGTGATTAACAGCATTTGAAAAATGAAGATTGTATTTGAGACGAATTTTTCCCAATCGATTGAAACTAAAATTTGGTACATAACTGCACTTGGGGTCATAGAGAATTTGATATTTTAAAGTGATTGTGTTTACCTGCTTCTGAAAGTTCAGACCTCTATTTGGATTTGGCAAAAGTTTCATTGCGTCTGTGTCCCGAATTAAATCCGTGCAGCTCTATTCCTTTTGTTGTTCATTTATGACAAACTGACTTTCTCTGAATGGATTTTGCTTAAAATTTGATAGAAATATACAAATTTGGAAAAAAAACAACAAGATGCCGAATTTCTTCCATCTAGCTCAGAGTGTTTTTGAGTTTTTTTATTTTTATTTTTACAGACAGACAAATAGATAAACATAGCACAGAAAATGCGTTTTTCAAACACATTGAGATCTCAAACGCGGATATTCGTCAAAATCTGGAGTTGGAATTGTTTGATTACAATACTTTCTCTACACTAAAAGAGCAAAGATATTAAATAAAACATGCTTTCCCTTCTGAAATTTCATTGAAATCAACTGAATAGCTAATTTAAAACTCTTATTTTTTATTTTTTTATTAAGGAATTAAATTTTTTTAAAATTTTCCAATTTAAAGTTAAGCTTCTATTTTTTAAAAAAATCGTGGCCTATCTAATAAATGAATGAATTAAAATCGAGACTCTGTAATCGATATTGCTAGTTTACTCACATTAAATTATTTTAATACTAGCTTTTACCCGCGACTTCGTACGCGGGGAAATTTTGATGTGTATATTGGAGAATTGATAGTCTAATCATAATGTAAAATGTTAGCAAACCGTATGCAGTAGACTTGAATTTTAAACACCAGTTGGGGTAACAAATGCAGATTAGAAATTTTTAATTTCAATTCATCTGTTTTATTTTTATTTAAAAGTACTTCTGAAGGAATCGAAAGATCTATTACTTAACAATGATTAATTTTAAATGTATCAAACACTACGAAAATAAACAGAATCGTTTGAAATAACCGATTGAAAACATGTTATATCTAACCGCATTAGCATAGGGTGGATTACTTAAAACTATTGGGTTTTATTTTTCCCTTTTGCCGGGCGCAAACGAACAATCGCCAAAGAAATTTGAGAAAATTTGGCGGAATTCTAAATTATTTACTAACGGAAATATACCAACATAAGCATATATGAAAATTTTTTAACTAACGCAAATAAAATTTAATTACAAAAACACACAACGGAATAGCTTTTATATACATTAATCTTCGCTCAAAAAAATAGTTAGTCACCAAATTTTATCTAAATGACCTAATGTGTCGCGAACGGCAGTAAATAGCATTTCCAAACAAAGTTTGTAATTGTTCTATAATATATAATATATCTGTTAATTGCTCAACGCTGATCAATTTCTTCTGTCGTCTTGCCCATGAAATAAATTTGTATTAATTTATCATCCTCTAACACCGGCAACAGCTAACTTGCTTTGTGATATATTTGACCTTGTATCTACAAATTAAAGAAAATCGTTATATTTTGTAAACAAACACTATAAAAAGAAATAAAAAGATTGAAATGAAATCTACCATGCATATTTCAATGTATCATGTCAGAACATAATTTCTTGAACGGCTGAGCACCTCATGCAAGTTAAATTATATTTTTAATCATTTTAATTGCTTCATTGAATTTGTCACTTTAGTATTGCAAACGATCCAAAAAACTTTGTTCCGCATTGATTGATTAAAAAAAATATCACAGCCATTATTTATTACATTTCATATAATCACGTGCTCAAAACGACATTTTTTAGGTTTTTTTTCTTTAGTCATTAACTATTTTTTTAAAAAAATAAGAGCTTTTGTAAATTCAATGGCAACATGCTATCAAAAGCTGATTTTTTTGAGATGCTTGTGCAGATAATAAAATATGTATTTTTTGTTTCACGGGTTTTTGACGCCAAAAACCTCCTCCCCAAAACAACATAATTTTCTGACATGATAAAAATTAAAATAAGTCTTGTTACCTTAAAAGTTGGCATTAAATTATCGCAAAGTATATTTGTTGCCCCGAAGCAAGTCATTTGGAAACAGTTATTATATATTTTTTATGTTTGTAAGGAAGTGCATGGAATCCTTTCCAGTATCTGAAATCAATGAGTACAATGGCTCTGGTGGCGGAGCCAATGACACTAGTTTCACTTTGCCATTTTCCTCAGCACAATCCATTTGCTTCATTCTTGCATTTAAATGCCTTACAATGTGGGCAAATTAAGTTCATAGATCCAATAATAACGCATTGGTAGGAACTGTAGTCAATTGAAACATCGTAGCTGAATGTCACTCGTGAAATATTGAAAGTAACTTCAACATGATGCATAGCACATGACTCTAATTTCGTTCTTCAAGTAGCTGTGCAGTCCAAGTAGACTGAAAATTAGCTTGGTTTGTATCATTTCGAGTTCTACGATCTAAGCTGCTACTCCCGCGTCTTATAGATGGCATGGGTCTTAATGTAAACACACTAAACAAATAAAGACACAATTGGTTTTCGAGAGAGACGGAAATTTAAAAATAGCTAGGAAAATGCCACGCACATAGGAAATAATGATGACACACACCCTTCTTTTCTTTTTTTTTTCTTTCTTTCTGCAAACTTTCTGCTTTCCTTTCTGCAAACCGTTTTTTTTTCTATACTTTTTTTGTCATTACTTTTCTTTCTGCAAACCTTTTTTTATTTTTTTCTTCCCTGCCCAGACTTTATTTTGAGCAGGCATAGATTAAATATCCATACAGAATAAACATTAAGAAAATAAAAAGAATCATTTAATACATAAATCCTTTCAAAAATAAAACACATTAAGAGCTCTTCATGCCGCATTTATATATAAAAAGAATTTTTATCTTTAAGAACAAAAAACAACAACTTTATATCTGAACACAATGAATAGAAAAAGTACAAAATGAAACGCTATCAAATAGTAATGAACAAAATGATACTGACGCTCATTTGGAAGAATTTTTTAATGAGTATAATCAGCTGCATAAAAGCAATTAATTCTCTCTTTTTTAAACTTCCTGTTTTCTATAAAGGAAAACCAACTGACTTCGCGTATTTCTTTCTAAACAAATCAAAATTATTACTTCCTGCTTTCGTATTCATTTGGTGTGTGTGTGTGTGGGGGGGGAAGGAAGGAAATGAAGATTTTTGGCGGGAAAGTAAGAAAAGTGCTGTTTTAACTATTTTTCTAGTAGTTTTTTTTTTTTTTTTTTCATTTTTCCTCCCCATAAGAACCATCCTCGTGTCTTGAAGAAAATATTAAAAAAAAAAAAAAATAGCCGAATCGGTCGAGACGTTCTCTAGTTTTGCGCTTAGCAAAGCATTTCGAGATTAATTTTTATTTATATAGATATGTTATTATATATATGTATGTGTATGCTTTTGTTGTTACTAAAGGCACTTGCCATTGGACAAGCGTACTGACAGCCCATTTAATATCAATACTTTTGACAAATCTTTAATTTCCTCTGCATTCAGAAGATTGCACCTTGCTTACAATGAAGATGGATGCTGATTGAATTTCCTTTATTAATAAATTGCCTTTTTTAAGTTTAGAAGAACCATTCATATTTTTAATAAATCTGAAAAGAGAACATAAAATATGACAAATTTTAGCATAGCTGATACTCAGTTTTAGAATAGCACAAATAAAATCATTAGGAATATTAGATATTAAAGCCAATTAACAAGAAGTTCAAACTTCTTTTAGAAAGTAATTATTTGCATTAAAATCTACAGCATTCCTTTTGTGAAGAATTTCAGACTGTAGAAATTGTGTTCCAAATATGACTAGTTATCAAACTAATTGCTTAAGTTCCCCTGGCGATTAAATCAGCTGAATTGTCTATAGATTAAATCTCCAGTCATAATTGGGACACAAAGTGTTAATTGTTTTAACACGATTAGAGTCTTTTTCTGGGGGAGTTTTTATCCAAGAGAAGGAAATTGGGGAATCTGACTACATATAGATATGATTTAATGTCACTGGTAACATTGAAATCCATTTTGATGAAATTCTTGCTAAAAGTAATGCTGCTGACAGCTCCAGATGAGGTGTTGTTGATTCCTTAACTGGACACACTCGCGATTTATTGCACAAAAGACTTGCTTTCACTTCATCGGATTTATTTTTTGAGCACATATAGATGACTGCATCGTAAGCCTTATTTGAGGCATCACAGAAGCAAAGTAAATCTCTAATGGTGGCATTCTCGATTATGACACATCTTTGAAATTTTAACTTGTTCACTGATGGTAGATCTTTTAAGAATTTTTAGCAGTCATTCAAATAGGTTGGTGGAAATTGTGTTATTCCAATGTAGCCTTAGTTGCCAAAGTCACTGAAGAAATATCTTAGAACTGGTTATGATTGGGCTGATAAGACCCATAGGATCAAACAGTCTTTCTATGACTGAAAGAACTTCCCGCTTTGAGTAACTATTATTTAAACTGACAGTCACCTTAAACGTGAAAATGTCTGATGTGGGATGCCACTGTATTTCGAGCTTTTTAACTGTTGTTGAGTCTGGAAATAAACAATTTAAGTTTTGATTATTACCTAACAATCCAGTATGATTTGAAATCCATTTGTGAAGTTTCATGCCTCTTTTCCTTAAAAGTTCTATTAACTGCTATTGTAAAGCTTTGGTTTCTGGTAAGTTATTTGAATCCTTAAAATGTCGTCAACATAAACATCAATAAGAAGTGCAGCTGCTTGGGGAAATTCACTTTTTTTTCTCATTTAATGCCTTAAATATTCTGGTGGTAAAATATAGACCAAATTTTGTTCCATATGCCACAGTTCGTAGTCTGTATGTTTGCACGGGAGCAAATCAACTAGGTTTCTACAGAATTTTTTGCTGGTTTCTATCTGCTTTTGAGACCAAAATTGGCGATACATTTTCTTTATATCTGCACTATATGCCAACTGATATGTTCGGAATCTCGAAATGATATAAAATAGTTCATGCTGTTTTGCTGATGAACTGTTTCGCTATTTAATAAAATGGAATTAAGTAACACTCCATTGCTAAAATTTGCAGATGCATCAAAAACGACACGCAAGGGTGATGATGTGTTTTCTGGGTGAAATACGGCATTATGAGGAATATAATATTCATTATTAGCAATTTCAGCAGAATCAAAACATTTTTTCCATACACTGGAAATATTCATCCATAGAAGCTTTGTATTGTGTTGCCATTGCTTTATCCAATTCCTACTATTAGCTCACACACTCCCTATATATATGTAATGAATTAATTATTTCTTGTTGAAAGCAGAAGCTGGATTTGAAGACATAGATGATACTTTTTTTTAGTTTGTTTTATTTCATCATGTGAAGCAGGTATTATGTACAAGCAAAAATGACGAGAACAACATTGAGCCACTCAAAACGGAATAACGAAAAGTTGATTAAAACTTTATCCCTCAGAATATATGTCTTTAGATTTTAATAGGGATATTTGACACATGTCAATCACATGTATAGATCGTGCAAGGGAATCATAGGGATCTTTTAATGGAATGTACTAAGCTGGACAAATCATATCCCTTCACACGGAGTGTGGGAAAGTAGCCGGTATTTAGCTGATTCAGCAATTTTACAAAGCTTCTGTTGAATTAATTAACTAGAACAAGTGGAACGGATCAAGAAATAGGAGCATATTTTTAGAATGAAGTTACTATGGGCTAAATAAAAGCTTAGGAAATTAATCAGAATGTAATTCAATTTTTAAAATGACGTGTATCCAATGATAAGCTAAATAAGATTAATCCTACACACGTACAGTCGCGATCCCGAGTTGCTCCATTAAAACCTGTAACAGTTTCCAGACGGGAATTACTTGCGCGTACTATAGGAATAAGCCTCGTGACCATAATCAAACACATGGAATATGTAACTATATCTTACTGGATGGACTCCATGAATGCTTTGCCGGAAGACCGTTTAAGGGACTCTGCTATTTTTGAAACTACTGGTAATGATCTAGAAGTTCCTTTTATTTTTAAAGAATGGATCCAAAGCTGAGATTGTTTTATATACCTGTGCAGTTTACCGCATAGTACATCTTGAATTAGTAACATCACTTACGACTGACAAATTCCATATATCTTTACGTCGATTTATCGCAAGAAGAGAAAGATCATCTACCATCTATACTGATAACGGTTCTAATTTTCATGGATTAAATCAAGCTTTGAGAAGAGCGGAGTGACAAAAAATCAGAAGGGATACAACGGTATCAAGAATACAGTGGAAGTTCATTCCGTGGTGGGGCGGATTCTGGGAAAGATTGATTGGTCTAATGAAAAACATCTTAAAAAAGGTCCTCGGCAAGGCTTGCTTAAATTATGAGGAGCTTTCAACAATCCTTTGCGATTGGGAGAATGTCATAAATTCCAGACCAATAACTTATGTTTCTGAAGACTTGGAACTCCAACCACTGACTCGCGTTGTTTCTGAGAGATCTCAAAGAGAGCGGAGTTCTAGATAGGGATCAAATTGAATCTTCAAGTTTGAAAAAAAAAGATATCTTTATAGATTGAAACTTCGTGAAGATCCAAGAAAAAGGTTTCGGTCTGAGTATCTTGGTCAGCTTAGAAGTTATGCGAAAAAATAACAAAACAGCAACCTCTTTTCCATAGGTGATATAGTTTTATTAGAAACTAAGGCTAAAAGAATCTTCTTCTTGAAGAATCTAAAGAAAAAAGAAATCTTCTAAATGAATCTTGGCTTCTAGGAAAGGTGATCGAATTAATCATAGGAAGAGACGAAATAGTTCGTCTAGTCAAAGTTCGCACCAAACAAGAAGACTTACTTCGACCTATTCAGCGCCTCTATCCTCTTGAAGTAGGTTCTCCCATCGACAGAGATCTTCGCAAACGAATTGAAGATCCCGCTATTTGTGTCGAAGGAGAGGATCATAAACCAAGTGATTCCTTATTATCAGTTCCTGTCTCATAGGAAAAATCAGCACCAGTGCCCGTATCTCAGGAAGCAACATCGTCAGTGCCTATCTCTCCGGAAGAACTATTACTCGTTTCTCAACCTCGGCGAATCAACCGCTATGATCGAACTCTACGTGCTCCTCATCGTTTGGAACTCTAGAACATTTCTTCTTTTAGAATTGAGTTCCAATGTGGTGAAACTCAAGGTGGGATGTCGCGAAAAGCACTTCCACTACTACTGAAACAGCTAACTTCTGGAACTTATTGAAAACGAAATCGGATCTTTGGCTTCGAAGAACTTTTGGCGATGTGTGGTGTAAAAACTTCATCGCATATGCATATATGTTACCGCGAAAGACCGACGTCTGGAGAATGTCGACTTTCACCAGTGTCAACAAACACATAGACACTTGGATCATGTCCGAAATATTTGCTGAATACCCTTATTTCTGACTTACACTGGTAAATGTCGACATGCACCATGCACTAAGGGTGAATGTTAAACATATCCGATATTTATATTTTTTTTCTCCGTAATGCATTCGCGATAAATGTTTCGCCTCTTTTATTCAAAGGAATGATTAAGAACTTAAAACACACAGTGCATTCAAAATGACGCTTCTTTTGTAATCAACTACTAATTCTTTTGTATTTTTTTAAAATTTTAATTTTAAATTAATTAATTAATTAATTTTAATTAAAATTAATTAAATTAAAATAATAATTCTTTTAATAATTTATTTTTAAATTAATAATTCTTTCAAATTATTTGATAATTCAGAAGGATTATCAAATAATTTATTTTGAATAGCAATTATATCAATTTGCTTCCTCAATTAAATTGTTAATAATTAAATTCAGTATGCATACATCCTTGTAGTTTCAGTCTAATATTATTTAAGTATTAATAAATTTTTATCCTAATAATTAATTACAAAATAAGCATCATTTTGAATGCACTGTGTGTTTTAAGTTCTTAATCATTCTTTTCAGAAAGAGAGGCGAAATTTTTTTAATAATTAAAGTTTTTAAATTTCAAACAGAACAAATGATTTGGCGGGAAACAGCCAGTCGCCTCTTCGTTGGCTCCTCCCTTTTCGACATCCGCCTGAGTATATCTGTAATTGTCGACATGCACCGGTGAGAGTCCAAATGTACAAAAATGTTATAAAATAGTCGATCTTTCACCGACGTATTTGGTGTTTGTTGACATTCACCGGCAAAAATCGACATTCTCCAATGTCGGTCTTTCTCGGTAACATATACAATAAATCTTGTATATAATTCTGTAAATAATGTCAACTAATTAAACATTTAAGTATTTTTCAGATTGGTTCTCTTCAATGTTAAAGACTGATTGATTTAATTTTATAATAAATTTCATTAATGCCAATTCATACGTTCGATGCGACTTCCTTTCGGTGCGAAAAGAGCAATCGCAGGCGAGGTGAGTAATGCATATTTATTTTCATTACTCATCAATTTTTCGATTGTCACGGTATCTTCTTTCCGATGCATATTAAATTTTAAAAAAATGTGTAAAAACATTATTTTAGATTTATAAATGAAAAAATAATCCCCCCCCCCCTAAATGCATGTTTAACTTCTCCTATTTGCGGAGGAACACATTATAAACCCTCCCTTTAACCTGTAACTGAATGTGACTTTTATTATGTCTACTACGTCTTAAAATCTTCCTGTCAGCATTATTTTCTCTCTGTTTTTCATTTTTTTACCATCACTGCTGGGGTCATCTGCGCTTCACAATCCACACTTGTTCAGCGAATATTACCAGATCCCTAGAAACAAATATAGTAAACTTTTGCAAAATTTTTTGCAAGTTCAATGTTGTAGTTTCTTTATAAGCTCACATTTTGGGTATTTAGCTGCATCTCCGGAGTGCTAATTGTTGGTGATGGAATTGTAGAAGTAAAATGCACAGTATTTTGTAAAAATATTACTCCAAAGGAAGCAATCAAATCATAAAAAATTCCATTTTGCAAATTAAATAAAGGTGGAAAAGCAACCAAAAATAAAAATCTCAAATATTGTCAAGAGCAGGGCCAGCTGCATATAAGAAGCAGAAAATAGAAGGAAAAAAATCATTCGTAATCCAATAATTTGGCAGCAAAAAACGAAAAAAAAAATGAGGATTTTTTAAAATATTTTTTTTTACTATTTATTGACAAAACTTGTTGATACCAGTTACCCTAGATCAATGAAAATTCGGAATCCTTCTGCGATTACAGATGCACTAAAGAAAAAAAATGAGGCCATTGTTTCCATAGCTTTTTTCTCTCCAGATATTCTTATAAATGTACTTTCTTTTATACATAATTCGGAAACCAAACGCTATTTTCACTGCATTTTTTTTGTAAAAATTTGATTTGATTTTGCACGAATGAGATCTTGTACATGCTTTTATTCTATTCATATACCTTGCAACAAATGATAATTAATTCTATTATCAGTAGAAAATTAAGATTGTTTTTATCAGAAATAAGAATTAACGGAATTAAAATAAATTGAAGAGAAGTAAGATACAAAAAAATCTATATCATCTAATATTTGAATGTTCTCATGTTTCTGAATTAATTATCCTGAAAATCGCTATTATCTTTATTCATAAAAGAGAAAATGTATGAGTGTGTATGCATACTGCAATAGTTCACTAAGCAAAAACTTTATTAAGAAACTAGCCGCCTTTGATGACTAACTGGTTAGACAGTATAAATGATCTCTAAAATTTCCAATTATATATTTTATTTAATTTGGTCCCTTAATAGATTTTTCTGCAAAATATTTAGCTATCAAAGATTCAGATTTTTATAGTTATATAATTCAATTGTAGGCCTTAAAAATTTCTATTCATTGTATTACTTATCTCTCGCTAATTTTCTATCAGTGTCCATAAAATTTACATTTTAAACGGGAAAATTCGACTTCAGTCAATAAATGTACTTAAGACAAAATTGTGAAATCTAAATTATACACAATCTATTTGTCCTAAGGAATCATATTCTGCGAAATACTCTTGACACTTCAACTATTAAAAAATAAACTTTTCTATCTTCTGCTATCAAATCTCTCAGCTTTTATAAATCAATATTAGAAAAATCAACATTTTTATTATTATAGGCTAATATCTATAAAGAAACTTAATAAAAGATTAGCATATCTTTTTTGAGACAGTCTATGAAATGACACAAAATCGTTAATTTTTTTAAAACATTGATATTCAGATTTCATAAATTATTCAGTTATAGGAAATGTTTTAGAGGAATGGAGTTCAACAATTTTTAGTTAAAATATTAGTGTCTCAAGAAATTTTGTTAAATGTGATTCAAAAGACCAAGGACCTGTATAAAAATTTAAACTTTTTATTTCATAGAAGCATTTAATTGACTCAAGTTACATAAAATATAATTATTTTATGTAACTTGTTAGCAGAAGCATTCCCTGATTATAATGACTATCCTATATATATATATATATATATATATATATATATA
>JAOUZG010044946.1:657266-667784 GCA_026289955.1 Argiope argentata | reverse complement strand
CAAATTATTTTTTGATATATAAGTAAAAATTATTATAAATCTTAGATGAACTTTGAGTCTGAACTATTCCAGAACTCTGATGTGAAATATAGAATCCTGGCTAAGCAGATGAATGGCGGTTCTTGCAAAATCCAATAAATAGTTTTAAAAAAATAAATTCAGAAATAATCACTCAATTAATGGTTTAAAATTTGTTATACCATTAGAAATTTAATCTAATATATGCATTTCGTAATTAAATTCATTATTTTTTCTTTTAATTTATATATCTTATCATGTTAAGTTGGTTATATTCCACATTTAGAAAAGTTGAGGAATAGAATTTGTCCTAACAATCTTTCCAACCTAACTATATTTATCTTTCCTTATTAATATGGCACAAATGAGCTATTTAATTAAAATTTAGTATATTCTCTTTTTTTGAAAAAATCAGGTAGAAATTAGGAACATCATAGGTAAACCGAGACATCAAGTCATTTTACACACAGCAAATACTTAGCAGGAGTTCATAAATTCCACCTTAATTTTGTTAGTTTCCTTTCTTAATTAAACATATTTAATTTTTTTTAAATTTACTAATAAAATTCCAAAATATTAAACATATTTTATTTAAATTCGCTGTTAGTACTACAATTATAGAGAGAAAGGATTCCGCCCATTCTTTGGGGGATATGTCCATTTTCATAGACACGTAGATCTTGCCAAATCCTCATGGATTGAAAAAATAATAAACGCAATTATTCATAAAAATTAAGTCGTGTCAATATTTATAGTATTGAATAATTCAATACTATAAATATTGAATTATTCAATTACTCCTTCTAAATTACAGAATGTAATGTTAATAAATGGAATCATGAAGAGAAATTAAATGTCCCCAAATGGCGGTGCTTCAATAATTAATCAGTGATGTCTTCGATGTTATAAGAGTGCTTATAACATTCTTGGAGCCCTCAGTACGATTTTTTGGGCAAGCAGAAAAAAAATCTAAAATATCCAACTCAAAAAGAATCTTTTTCAGAGAAGTTTGGATGGTTCATTACCTCCAAACCCCTCTCAAGAGACAGTGCACAAATCATTATATATGATGTGAAAATGAGTGAAAGACCCAGAAAAGAGGAGGAATAGGATTTTCATAATCAAATCAAGCAAAGCAATGACATAATAAGGAATATGCGGGTTCTGTTTAGGAAAAAGTGAAGAGGTAGTTTGACTCACTGGGTTATAAGTTAGGACCCGAAAGCGCTCCTGATAATTAAGATAAAGCAATACAGTGGGGTTTCGGATCGTATAGATTTAAGGAATTTGTGGAATCTCTTAGATGTTTTAAATGTCTCAAATATGGGCATGTTAGATCTAAATGTATGCAAAAAGGAGAATGCTGTTCCAAATGCATGGAATTACATAGCTATAAAAATTGCACAAAGCAAAATTCAGAATGCAGAAACTGCACAGAATTCGCAAAAAAAAAAAAAAAGAATTATGATTCAAACGGATCATATTGCAACCTCGGAACATTGCCCTGTATTTATCAGGGAGATAGATAAATCGATTAAACAGACAAATTATGAATAGTAAGCTTTTCAATAGTTATTTTTGGCGTGTTATTCAACATAATATAGGTCGAGGTAAATATGTGACGAAGGAACTCCCAAATTTGTTTGGGGACAATACTCCAGATGTTTATTTGTTACAAAAACCATATGTAATAAAAGTAAAAATAATGGGACTTCTCTTAGGATGGAGAATAATTGCTCACTCTTTTGGAAAGGTGATAATTGTAGTTAGAAATCAAAATATTTCTGTATTGACAAGGTTTACTAACGAAAACATAGCAACAGCCAATTTTTCATTGGGAAATAACAAAATTACTGTGGTATCAGCGTACTTCCCACCGACTCACAATAAGGAAGAAATCTGCAGGGAACTTAACAATCTGTTTGAAAAACTGGGGACATCATCTATATTTCTAGGGGGAGATTTAAATCTTCATAGTTCTCTGTGGGGAAAGGAAATTCCGGTTCATTACCCACAAGATGAAGCCGGATCGTTTGTAGAATTTATTTTTAAGAAAAATCTTTTTATTTGGAATGATCCAAACTAATTGCCAACATTTCAATCTGAACGTGGTAGAATCTGGATTGATGTCACCTTATCAACTAAAGACCTGCATGAAAGAGCAATGGGCTGAAAGGTAATCCAAAGTACTCTAAGTGACCATGGGTTTTCGGATTTTCAAATTAATATGGGCGAAACAAATTTCAGCAGAAATATTTAAATTAAACAAGAGGAATATTCAAAAAATTAACTTTCAAGTGGCTCAAAAATATGCGAATATAAGGGAAACAATGCAAAGGATTAAAAGTAAACAAGATTTAGAATTATGGGTTAAAGAATTTACAGAATTTATCCAATTAATCGCCCAAAGATCAAACATTAAAGAGACAAATTCCTTTAATGTCCCCTGGTGGGACACTGAGCTGGAGAAACAAAGAAAATTGACAACAGCCTTCCGGCATAGATATAAAAAACATAAAAACACTGAAGAGAGAATAAAAAGGAGACAAACATAAAAAAAATGAATCAATATATAGAGTAATGTTAAGAAAGAAAAGTAAAGACAGCTTTGAAACTTTTTGTAGTGAAATAACAAGAACGTACCCTTTTGAGCTAATTTATAAATTTGCGGCCGAAAAAAGGAAAAGGAAAACAATTTTGCACAGTGTCAAAACAAGAAAGGAACAAAAACCAAAAATACAAAAGAAGCTATTGAAACTAATGTGAGTTGCCTTTAAAAAAAGGAACGGTCCTAACAAGAAAATAAAAGGCAGAAGAAAACTAGGAAAAGTAATGAGGGGTATTAAAAAAAGAAAAAGGTAAAATATTCACAATAAACGAAATAAGAACAACTATTAACAAAATGGCTAAAAAGAAAACACCTGAATTAGATAAAATCCCAATGCTGAGATGCTTGCTGAAATCAACTGATAGAATCCATTCATATTTTCAGAGTTATACAACGAGTGCTTGAAATTAGGTACGTTCCCTAATCAGTGGAAGGTAGCAAAACTGATTTTAATTCCTAAAACTAATAGAGACTTAGAAGACCCTAAATCCTATAGAGCAATTTGCTTGCTAACAACAGCAAGTAAATTCTTTGATAAACTGATAACTCAAAGAGTACAGCACTTATTACGAAACAAAACGGACTATATCATGATCAACTTCATTTTAGATACAATCACTTTTTCGAAACTGCACAAAATGCACCATGGAGTAAACTCAAAGATACGATGAATCAAAACCATAAAACAACAGTTATATATTTGGACGTAGCTGGGGCATTTGATTCAGTATGGAGGAAAGTACCCTTATAAAAATGAATAACCCGAGCAGCATTTTTGAAGTGATTAAAGATTACTGAAGTGAAAGACAATGTATTCACTTAAGTACAGATGGAGAGAATAATTGCAAATTTATAATGGATAGAGGAGTGTCACAGGGCTCATGCAATGGGCCGTTATTTTGAAATTGATTATGAATTCTACATTTAAAATCAATTTTCCAAAGAACTGCTTTATACAAGCATATGCCGATGATGGGCTGCTCATAATATCGGGAAGAACAAAAGATGAACGGGAAATTAAAGGAAAACAATTCATAGGCTGAGGAAATGGGGCAAAATTTATAAACTTGAGTTTGATAAAAGGAAAACATTACAAATGCCAATTACATTTGGAGGAAGTTTAAAATTAACAGATCCGCCAAACATCAAAATTGACAATAAAAATATAAATGTGTCTAATCAAGTTAAATACTTGGGAGTTACGTAGGAGAGTGAATTAACATTTACATCGCATTTTAGCAATGTCAAGGAAAAAGTGGACGTATTAACATATAAACTACAAACAGCTGCGGATAAATTTTATAGAAAAAGGAAACACTATCTAAGAAGAATCTACACTGGGACCATTGAGCCATTTGTCCTTTTCGGGAATGGGGGCGGCATATAATATGCTAACAATTTTGCAAAATTAGCATGCAGATCAGAAAAATTTAGATTTTCATAATTCCTATTTTATAAAGCACTTTATTAATGAAATATGAGATATAATTAACTGATGCCTTAATGATATCCATAATTTAACATGAGTTTTAATCAAAGAATCCAGTGTTTAAGTAATGTTTAACAAATGTGCACATATTTTATCATTTTCCTTCCCTGTGTGAGTAATGAAGTTGCAATCGATAAAATGACTTTGCTAACAGACAAATGTTTTTTGACAAAGAAAAAAAAAGGGGGTAAAAAGCAAGCATTAACACATAGCAGAGGGTATTTCAATTTAAAAATCAATCGACGCTAATGTTTAATTTGTAATATGTTATGTGCAAATATGAAAGATTTTTAGCTGAATTCAAAATTGGCTTAATGAATCAGGCCTCCACTGCTGGCATCTTGCGATGAATTCTTATCTATTTACTACAACGATCATTTTTCCTTTCTATATAATAGACATTTGAAATATTTCCAGAAATCAATTTCCACCAAACGTTTCAACATACAGAGTTTTGAAATATTTCTAGAGATCAATTTCAACCATTTTTTTTCTTTAATTACACAAAGCAAAAATCCTTCAAGCAGAAAACACCTGTTTATTAAAATATATTTATGTCTATATCCATGCCAGTGCTTATTATTTATTGGAAAATAATTGAAATTGTTCAATTATGTGGATTTATGAAAATAAATGAATATAACCTTTCAACAACTCAGGAATGGAAGAAATCTGCTTTTGCTTGTTGTAAATTAACAATAGCATAAACCCTACTTCTCAAATGAGTATCAACACATCACCTTAATTAACATTGAATATAATGCTAAAAATATTTATCAACTTTCAGAGGCTATTAATCTTTTAAATTTTATAGAATTTTCCTTTATTAAAGCTATTTTTATTAAATTTCAAGCATTTTATTAAATTTATCCCCAATGCTCAAACTTTCTTTTTTAAAATTAATGTGGACAATCTTACTGGGAGTTGGGACTCTAGAAGCTTTGGAATAAATAGTGAAAAAGTTATTATATAACTATTACTTTAAAAACAAACTAACAGATGTCGCCGTGGAAGTTGAAATGACTGCAGAGAAAGAGGAAGAAAATTTGAAATGAAAATGATAAAACCTACGTTCTCGCATTTTAGATAGACTTTTGAACCAACAAAAATTTGAAGGCTGGGGATCATGATATATTTCAACTTGATTTCTTGCTTTCGAATTCAAAATTCAGTTTGCCTTTTGCACTAATTCAATATTGATTTTTGATTTTTAAATTTTCTTTATGTTGCTTACAAATGAGATGTACAAAATCGCGCTTATATATCTATCAAAGTATGTGAAATTAAAAAAATCCAGCTATTTTCATATTTCAGCTATTCTCATGGTCTACTCTGGGTCTTTGTTGTTGCAAACATGAACTCTGAGCAGTATGTGAACATTCTGGACAATACTGCACTTTCAACTCTATGGCAATATTTTGGAGAAGGTCCATTTCTCTTCCAGCCATATAACTGCTCTATTCACACCTCTGGGCTTGCACAGAAGTGGTTTGACTGTTCAAAAACTGGACTTTACTCTTCAGAGCCGCGATCCACACATAGAACACCTTTGGCACGAATTAGAGCGAGGATTATATAGCCATCTTAATCGATCATTCTCTCTGGAAGTACTACTTCAGCTTCGATGGACATCTGGAACTCAGTTCCTATATAGCCATCTATCAAAAAACTAGTGGAAAGTCTACCGAGACGTGTGCATGTTATCATCGATGCAAAATGAGGATTGACATTCTATAAATATGTGCCTCTCTACGCTCTAAGTCTATACCACACCCGCTCTAAGTCTATACCACACCCGCTTTAAAAATACTTGAACAATTTTGTACAAAATCCATCTTACGATATCATATACCATATTTAGATAAATCATATAATCTTAAAAATTTGTAAAATTCGTTTGATTCGCGTGTTTTTAAAAGATTTTAGCTAGCAGGTAAAACGTGCTAAATTTGTAATACTTTCAAATATACATGATTTTCTATGTAATAAAGTTTGACTTTGATCTAATATACACAAGAAAATAGATTTCATGCCCAAATTATATTTATAAAATTCCTTCCACCAAAATATTTTTGCTTCTTTTTTTAAATACAACTTAACAGTACAGAAAGCAATATTGCTGAAATAAACAGGGAAAATGAAATTTAGAATGACATTAGTAATTGAAAATAGCAACCTTTATTATGCTCTGTAAACGAATAATTATTTTATATTTAAGATTTCTTGTTAACCCTCTACATTAATCCGCCTTTTCTTGCATTTTATTGTGAAAATGTCTTTCACTATGACTTAATAGCAGTGACTCTCTTTCTGGTCACTGTAAAACTACTTTAGCGAATACTAACCTCCAACCTTAATGTTCGGTTAATAGTTAGTTCTTTTTGTTAAAGTGATATGAAATTTTCGACCTGATCATCTGAGAAAAAATGAAAACTTTTTAATAAAATATTTTCTTGAGAGACGAGAAAAAAAATTAATGTAAATTAAGTTAGACCAAACTAATAAACTTCTTCACTATGGTTTCTGGATCGTTATTGAATAAAATGTTTCAACTCTAAACTTCAAATCAGGATGATCATAACAATTATTTTTGTTTATTCATAGTAAGTAATCAGATCTATTGTCAAATGCTTTCGTAACTTCACCAATAGTTGAAAAAATCTTATTTAATGGAAACAATGGTTAAAAAGTCTTTTGTATATATATTCTAAAAATCAACAATTTCTTTTGGATGCGATTATTTTACAGCAAAAAAATTCCATTGTTGCATCATTGGTCTTAATTTTCAGACTGTTCTTTCAACATAATTAAAATCTTCAACAGATATAAAGGGGTTAAATATATGACATTATTACATGTTGCAAATGCGACTGCGCATGCCATCAAACAGCATGATGCCAAATGCTGCAATGTCTTTCTCCCACAAGATAAACATTTGATTCCCCACTGCTACCGCTTCTTTAGCATGGATCACGTAGGCATGAATTGATAATTTTGGATGATAATATATTGCCTATTGGTTAAGATAATTTTTTTGAGACGGCATCGTACTAGAAAACTGGGGAGTGGGCTCCCTGAGAATTTCTCGCACTCTCTCTTAGCCCTCTTTCTACGCATCAAATTGGGGATGCAAATATCTTGCTAGTGAACATTGGGTACGATCTTTGGCATGTATTTTTACTAAGAGTCATTTGGGAGGTTTGTTTGACACGAAAGTATAATTGTAATCATAAGAATTTCAGCGATTGAAATCATTATATTTAGGAGTTCATTCGTTTACATGCATGCGAATGTACTGACCGACAGAAGGTTTATTCATTTTGTGGTTTGTAATCACGCGGACTGGACAAACCGACTTCCTCTGAAGGAATTTCTTACTAATCTAAAGAATTCCATATACCAAACTTCAGCCGACTAGCTTAAAATAGTTTTTGAGTATCGTATTCCCAGACAAACAAACATCATACCAAAAATGTTAATTAGAACTCTATGTTAATTCTGAGAATGTGCTACTGTAGTTCTCTTTTTCCAGAAACATTGAGACTATACTCAATCTGCGTCTACTACCCTAATCCTTATTTAGCTTCGAAAACGTTATCCATACTCAATTGCTTCCCATTTTTTGTTAGAGAAATTTTATTCTGAGCATCTTTTGGTTTTTTTGCTTTTATTTTACCAAATTTTTACTTTAGTTAAAGATTCATCTGTTTTTATTATTTAGGTTTCACCAGAGTACCTTTGAAAATCATTAAAAAAATGGCTTTCGTTCTAAATTTCATACTTATGCTCAGTCATTAAGCAGCGAAGATTTAAGCAGATGAATTTCAGTAATAAGTGGTAGATTTCATTGAAAGGAGAAGAAATCGACTCTAGATGAAGTTCGTAAAACATAAAAAACATAGTCACCTTAATTTGCAGAGTAAATCATCGATGGGCCTATATTTACGAATCAATGTACTTCTACATGAATATTTCATAACTTTCGTGAAAAAGGCACGCTTCTCCGAAATAATATATTTTGAATAATAGAGTGCACTTTTTATTTTTTATTGTCGTAAATGGGTTTTTCAATTCGGTTAATAATTTTTTAGAAATTCTTATTTTAATTTTTAGTACTATTTTTTAGTATTCAATTACAGCTTGGAATAGTTAAAGTAAACATAGATAGAGAAATAAAAGAGGAAATCAGTGGTCATAAGAGCTTCAAATCTCTGTGGGACGCATTCCAGAATATTCCAAAACGAAAGATGAAATAAAGAAAAAGAGTAGCACATCATGGATAAGGAAAAAAAACATTTTGTAAAAGTTCCCAAATTGTTGTTCATATACATTAATTAAGATGATATTTGGATGTTTTATGACAAAATTTAGTATCTGCTGAATCTCTACGTAGTTAATGTACACCAGGACTAGGAATAATTTATATAGTGACTTTTGGCCTTTTTCTCACTTTTGCAACTAACTGTACCCCAATCTCTTCCTCATTTTCTGAAATGTACATAGTCCAGATCTGATGGTCTTGTTTGATCTGATATTTTTCTTTAAAGAATTATAAAGAAAATAAATTGACCTACACCATACGTGAAGATCGTGATTTTTAAGCAAGAAAAGTTCTATATCATACTTATTTTATTCCAATTTCTTCAATCTCATGAGTGAAGAGTTTTCATATTTCAGTTATACGCAAGATAAGTAAATATGAGAGCAAGGAAAGTATAGAAATCGCAATCATGCTTGTTGTATTTCTGATTTTTTAGTTTCCTCGAAAAAACAGAAATACAACAGAAATTTCCCTATTTCGTATAAATACATATGCATTTCTAGTAAGATTGTCATGGAGGATGAATTGAAAAGGAACCAATGCGACACTTTCCATTTCTGGGTAAAGAGAAACGGAATGTTTATTAAGCACACTCTATACCGCATGAGAAGTGAATTCGCTCGTTTACTGTAAATTCATTGAAGAAAGGAAGAAAAGATCTGATATTGAATTGTATATTAAATATTAAACAACTGCTCTTATAAACCTATTTGTCACTTATTTATTTATTTACAATAACTTCATACTACAAATTTACCTTCATTCAAAATTTCATATAAACATTATCTTGAAATTAATCGTGACCAATGATTTTTTTAAAAAAAATAATCATTTATCATGATTATAATAATTTGAGAAAAACATTTTTTGAGATGATTTTTTTCATATGTTCATGCCTGGCATATTTTCAGGTGTTGGCAAAACTTCAATTGCAGCTCGTATCGATGATACAGCTTTATTGTCCCAAGCACGACCATCAGGCACAACATTTGTGAGCTGCAGTGTGTAAGAATATTTTTTATTAATCAAATTCATTATCAATCTTTACTTATAGCAGTGAAAAAAGTTAAAAATTAGGTTTATCACATTTTTTTCAAAATACAGGGTAAGTCAAAATGAATATAGCGATTACAAACGGCTATAACTATTTAATGAAAAAATATTTATCGATAAGATTTACACAGAATGTAGAAGAATCTTCAAAATTTTATATACAGAAGTCATAGATGTTCTATGTGACTTCCCTTGGTCACACGGACAACATCTAATCGGTATTCCATTTCACGCCATACATTCTGAAGCATTTGTTCATTAACCGACTCAAGCGCATTACAAATGCGTACTTTCAGTTCTTCAATTGTTTTGGGCAAGGGAAACACAAACACTCTGTCTTTCACATAACCCCATAGGTAGAAATCACAGGACCTTCCGCTACTTTTTCCTTTGCACAAACATCCTGTTTCCTCAAACATCCGATGCCATCTGCGTATGTTGTTCGCATTTGGAGGTTCTTCATTGTACCGCTGACGAAATTTTCTCTGCACTGTAATAACAGAACGGCAACTGTGAAATTCCAACACAGAGAATGCTTTCTGCACGGGACTAGCCATTTCCACTAATGAGACTCCGCGCTGAACAGGTTTCTTGTCGTTGCGAAGTTCGATTTCGCGCATGCGCAGGCATCCGCTTGGCTGCACGTGCGCTTTACGTTAATAAATTTTGAAGTTCCGTCTACATTCTGTGTAAATCTTATCGATATATCTTTTTTCATTAAATAGTTATAGCCGTTTGTAATCGCTATATTCATTTTGACTTACCCTGTATTATTTTTAAAGAGTATAATATATTTTGAAATATGCAGTTTCAGCTTATTTATCTATTTGAACAAAAAAAAAATGACAC
Organism: Argiope argentata; assembly: GCA_026289955.1. Lineage (NCBI taxonomy): Eukaryota > Metazoa > Arthropoda > Arachnida > Araneae > Araneidae > Argiope > Argiope argentata. Next base: position 657,446 of record JAOUZG010044946.1, on the reverse strand, counting down.
TGGTTATTTGAGAAAAGCAACTACAATTAAAAAAAGAATTGATATACAATAATAAAATTCTCGAAACTACTATATAAAATATTCACTTATATGATATTTCTACAATAAATTATATTTGTCTGCTTTTGGCAATCCATTAGTATATTTCATTGCAAAGTTTAAGATTATTTTATATATATA
>JAOUZG010044946.1:643784-656866 GCA_026289955.1 Argiope argentata | reverse complement strand
TATTACTAATTAATTATATTATTAATAATTGCATAAATTATATATTATATAGGAATATATACAATAATTAATGTTATAGTAACTATTCTATAAATATTTATCGTAAATTTAATAAAAATATTAAATATTTCTAATCTATGATTTTGTGGCTCATTTTTGTTGAACCCTTTGAATAATGGTTGATTTATTTTAATGAGGAGTATTTAATATCAAATTTTAAGGGAAGGATTGCTTAGTATGACAGTAAGAAAATTATCTGTAAAAAAGGAAATTTGTAAGTAAGAAAAAAATATAGAAGAACACTATTTCAACGTTTGTATTTTATTGTCAAAATAAGTGGAACAGTATTTATCAAAACCCAAGACAGAAAACATACTGCAATTTAAAACCGAAGAAGTCGATATATTTTAAATTTGGAATGGTGAGGAAATTTAGAAACGAGGTGTTGTATGGTATGGCATCTGATCCTGGCTGAAAGTTGTGTTATCCCGAGAGAAAGACATGGCAGTCGAAACAGTTTTCAATAGAGTAGCTTTAAAATTAAACCAGCAAATCTGTTCCAAGTATGTTGTTTCATTATAAGTAGATCAAATCTAAAGAAATTTTGCGAATCAGTTGACATGCGGCAAGAGGAGAGCAAGCTTCTTAAAGCACAATAAGAAGAAATCCCTATTGAACTTTCTAAAATATTTGTGATTTTCAGATGTTTAGTTTATGAGATTCACATACCATGAAATTTTGCTAATTCTTTCAAATATATATTGTAGAATGTTTAAAAATCTTTGGTTTTGTCAGACTTACCGAAAACTCTGTTTTATATCCGAGGCAGAAATCTGTACTTCCTTTGGAAGAGCTTTAAATTGGATCAATAATAAATTAATTTAATTATATATTATGAAATAAGATTATTAGACAATACGTACATAATGTTACAAAAAAAACTAGAAACATAAGATAACTCTACAAAAATGAACGCTAATTACATAAAATCCATCTTAATATAAACCTCGGTGCAGTTGCACTAAGAATTAAAAGGTGGTATGCATGAGAATCAAAATCGTTCATTTAGCAAACTGACGGCTATTTACTTTTATTTATTTGTTGTCGCATAAATTAAAAGTACATCGATTTCTCAGAATTGCCCCATTACACTTTCGGGACGTCTTTGATTAGAATAATGATGGCTCATGTTACCCAATTAAGCCTTACACAAAACACATAAGGCGCATCTCCCTTTCACATTGACTGTACTATATTCCGTGTAAAATGGATTTGTTCTTATCTAGGCTGATTTACCGATAAAGATGATCGGAATCCGTTTGAATCGAACTATATTTAAGAGGCTTTTAGGTTGTAGAATAAGCAGCCGTCAGTTTGCTAAGTTCATTAGAAAAATAAACGCGCATGAGAAAAATAAACATTTGATTAGTATTCAAGATCATAACATTTATCGTGCGTTATTAATAGAGAAGTTTCGAACTCCATCGTAACTAAACTGTTGTTGCCACTCAGCATCAATAAATACAGGAATAATAAAATTACAGTTAAACGAGAACCTTATAGTCGGCCCCGCTCAATGAGAAATTTAGACAGTTTTAAATTTTACATAGATGCGCTTAAAACGTTTAATATTTTAATGCGATTGTCCAAGTTAAACTAAATCAGTGCGATGAGAGTCCGGTTCATTCAGAGACACATCTTGGAGGTCACCTGCTGTATCATGGATTTCAGCAGCGGTTTTATTATCTTCTTGAAAGCTGTCATCTTCGTCGATTGATGTATCTCGTTCATTATAAGGCCGAAGATGCTGCACATGGACCATTTTTAAAACACCATTACGTGCTTTCGGTGACTTGATCTCATAGCACACAGCCCCGACTGGACGAACAATCACAAACGATCCCTTGAAAATTGGAGACAATTTATGATCGCCTTGTTTCGGCCAGTCGTATAATACGAGATCTCCAGACTTAAAGGATTGATGTCTACGATGAAGATCAAATCTACGTTTGTTTGATAAATGTGTTTCGTGCACAGAATTCGCAGCTTCGGCCCTGGCCAACATCAAAAGGTCAAGTTGATCCTCACGTGGCATGTCATTTATGAAACTTGCAATATGAAGTTCGCGAGGAAGGTGTGGCTCATATCCATGAAGCAAATGGAATGGGGATTTCCCTGGGGAATTTTGTTTGGTGATGTTAACTATGCCTCGCCCAACAAAACATTAGGAAGTAGTAAGTCCCATGTTTCTAGTTTTTTGTCAATAATTTTTTTTCTTCAAATTCTTCGAAAAATAATAAGGTTTTCATCAATATAAAATTACCTGGGAGAGGCATAGGCGTACAATGATGATGCTTGCTATTTCTTTGAAATCAAATCCACTGGAATCTCACGCAACTTCAACGGAAGCTTTCAACAAAGCTATGGCGTCGTTTCGTTTCTTCGTAGCTAGGAACTTTTGAAGCTTCTACGGAAGAGTTTTAGGTTCTTTTTGAAAAATTTGACTGCGCCATATAAGAGGTGGCTTTTAGGTTGTAGAATGTTTTAAGTAGGAAAAAACGCATTAGAAAAATAAACATTTAATTAGTATTCAAGATTATAACTTTTATCGTGCGTTATTAATATAGAAGTGTCGAACTCCATCGTAACTAAACTGCCGTTGCCACTCAGCATTAATAAATACAGGAATAATAAAATTACAGTTAAACGAGAACCTTACAAACATATTTTGCTAATTAATCTTGGGCAGGATGCTGTTTCAAATATTGTACAATTTAACATCTTTATATTTACTTTTAAAATTAACAAAAATCTTTCTTATCGATTTTTCATTTACTAAATGCTTTGAAAGAGTGCATGATTTTCTAAATGCTTGAAAAAACTAAGAAATTAAACGGCAAAAAATATCAGTGAACGTCAAGCTTTTCGTTTTTGAAGATACTTGTTTCATTATTGACATTTTATCTTAAAAGCGTATATCACATTACCTATCACTTCTCGTAAAACCATTATCTCAAGAAAAATAGAAGTATTAGCTTTCTTTTTTGTTTATTAATATCGACTGTATACATATTTAGCCTTATATCCATAAATTAAGGATAACATAAGTTTAGGAAAAGAAAGAGACAGAAGCTAAACAAACCTGGCTTATTTGTAAAGTCTATTTCTTATTAAAAATTGCGATAAGAGAGAGAGAGAGAGAGAGAGAGAGAGAGAGAGAGAGAGAGAGAGAGCAAAAAAAAAAGATGCTATATGTTTGATATCATTATTAAAAATTGCGAATTTTTGCTCCCTGAAGCAAATAACAAAAAACAAAAGAAAAACTATTTACAAAAACTAAAGTTACATGATTGGTATGATGGTTAATACATACACAATCTGACCAAAATTCCCTGAGAGAGAGAGAGAGAGAGAGAGAGAGAGAGAGAGAGAGAGAGGCTGAAAACACTTGGCAACTCTGAAAAGGGTCGATCATCAGGCATTAGTGTTGAATCCCCTGGCTATGAATCTGCACACAAGCCAAGCATCATTCCACAGAATGCGAAGTACCAATTGCAGTGGTACCGAGCTTACCGTCATTAGACTGTGGACATGAGGAAAACTGTTCTTGGTTTTGGTTGTTATGAATCTCGCTTCACAGTCTGGACGCTTTACGAATGGACACGTCCGGTTCTGGCAATTACACAGGCCAACGTTTCTTTAGTGACGACAATGTTCCAACTGTTAAGTTGGTTGGTGGCAGCATAATGGTGTGGGATTGTTTCTTTGGTTTTGACCTGGGTACAGTAGTTCCTGTGGTTAAAATTATGAGCTCTGAGATGTATGTGAACGTTCTGGCCAATGCTGCGCTCCCAACTCTATGGTAATATTTTGGGGAAAGCTCATCTCTCTTTCAGCAGGATGTCTGTGCCATTCATACATCAAGGCTTGTACAGACGTGTTTTGACTAAATGACTATTCAAAAACCTGATTGGCCTTCTCAGATACCGATATAAATCCTACAGAACACCTTTGAGATGAATTTGAGCGCATATTAAGTAGCCAGCTCAACCATCTGCACAGGAAGTACTACTTCAGCTTTGATGGACATCTGGAAGCCCCCTATAGCCACCTATGAAAAACTCGTGGAAAGTCTAGCCAGACGTATACATGCTGTCATCGATGCAAAAGGAGGACCCACATCTTATTAATATGATCCTGAGTACTCTGTAAGTCCATACCATTAGGTGTACGGATATTTTTGGCCATATAGGGTAATATTTTAACCAGGCGATGCACTACGGTCCGTACAACGCCTAGACATGCTGAGTATCAAATTACCGATCTGATCTTGGGGGATATTACACCACTCATCAAGCAACGCTCTCCGTAGACATATTCCGGTAGGCATGTAGGAGGTATTTGATGGACTACAAATCGTCGGCAAGGCATGTCCCACACATTCTCTATTAAATTTAAGTTCGGTGAGAATGTTGGACAGTCCATAAGGGTGATATGCTCCGATCGAAGGCATTTGTTTACTATGTTTGCATGGACACGAATTCTATGCCCATGGCGGCCTCGAAACAAATGTGCATGTTCGAGAATGACGTCCCGATAGATTTGGCCTGTAAGGGTTTCAGTATGAAATGCAGGTCAGTTCTGGAATCCAGAATAATTTATCCCCAAGCTAGTAATACTGCACCACCGTAACATTGTAGTTTAACCCTCCAGACGGCGACATTCAGAATGCAATACTTACTGAAAGCGGCGCGTCTGAATAACAGGTTTGTTCTTAAAAGTGCCAGGGTTTGGACAAAAGGATTGCTTTCCCCTTTTTCGGTTATTACCGCACAGCAGGGGTAGGCAGATTAGCCGATGTCATGTTGTGAGTGACAGCTGTTGCTTATCGCAGTCTTTCGATTTCGAACAAAATTTTTCTTTCAGCCGATCGAAATAACATAGATTGAAAGCGCAGTATGATTTTGTTTTAAACGATTTCTGATTATTTCATGAAACACTACATATAATTTAAATTAGAAATAAATTTTGTTGTATTTAATACGATACGAATTTAATTTTTATGAATTGAAAGTGTTCGCCTATTATTTTTTTATTGTAATAAGTTTCTCAAAATTTTTAATCCCCTCGTAATGTGAAATTATATTTCGAAATTACATGCAAGTGATTTAATTCTTGAAAAAAAAAGATTCTTTCAGAGTATTTCCAATGTACTTCAGTATTCTAAAATGCGCTTTCAAAATTTTAATTCTATTCCGTATTACGGTCATCACTAAATTAATCAATCTTTGAATAAAATTATACAAATTGGCATAAATTCTTAAGAATTTTTTTTAAAATGCATAAATTCTTACGAATGACAAACTTAGAGGCTACTTTGTTTTTCTCAATTAAAAGGATGTGTCTTGAATTGTTTTTTAATTATTAAATGACAAACTTAATTAATAAATGAGATCAAATTTATCTAATAAATAAATTACTTTTAATATGTCAATCTCAATTTAAAATTATTTTAATCCATCATGACTGAAAAAACTCTTTTTCAAGCATTAATAAAACATTAAAATTTTACATTTCATTCGAAAATAACACAGTAGAAACATATTTGGTACATTAAATGTGAATTCAAAATTTTCTTTATCAATGATACGAATTTTTTTGCCATATCATTTTCCAATTTTTTTTTATTGAATTACAAATATACCATGTAGCTGAAGCGAAAGTTCTATAACTAGCATGTCACTAAATAAGATACAAAAAGTTCAAGATCTTAATTTTTTCAAAGAATGAATTTACTTGGTGATATATTCAAATATATAAATAAAATTATACACTGTATAAATAAAGTTCTGATAATTTCAACTTTTATTGCGAATAAATATTAATCTTTAATGTAATTTTAAGTAATAAAAATTCTGATTAAAATTATTGATAATTTTATCCCGAGGTGTTTATTTCCAGTCCCAAATTATATACGGATAAAATGTGTTCGCCCTAGGTCAAACAGTTTGATCTGGAAATCGCCAAAACGAATATTCATCTTCACTATCAGTAAGGATGTTCACTATTTTAGTAGAAATGGTGGTAAGAGACCTGCGTGTTCAAACAAGTTCTGTTTTTTAAAAATGAAAATGTGAGGCTAAAGTTTATTAAGAAAAAAGAATTTCAAATTACTTGAAATGTAGGCATTTCTGAATTTTCTTGCTCCTGTGAACAAACTGGATAAATAAACTAAAATCACCTCCAGTGAACTCAAATTTTGCAAACAAGAGAAGAAGGTAATCTAAATGCCAGTTGCACGCATTAATTTTTTTAATGCTAAGATATGAAATAAAATTAGACCAAGGAGTTAAAAAAAATTAGAATTTAAAACACAAAGTATAATTATTTAACTTTAATTAAATTAACTTAAAAATATTATAACTTTTAACTCATTAATTCATTTACTTTCACTAGCATTAAAATTTGCGTATTAAATATTAAACGTATATAAAAATATCACTTAACATTAAGTTTATCATTCACAGAAGTGCGTGTTGTATATATGAGACTATACAGTGAAATAAGATTAATATTTCGATTAAAAAATATAACCTATAAAAACTGCGCTTATTTTAACTTTGAAAATATTATTAAAAACTAGAGAAAAATTTTAAAACAATATCTCTACAATGCTTAAATTTATATTTGTATTCGTCAAGGAATGTGAAATTCCATAAACAAAAAAAATTGCAAATTAAATAAATTATCAATTTTTATACATAAATTATTACATTATAAAAATATATGATTTAATATAATAAATGTAAAACTTATCATTCTAAAAAAGTCACTTTAATTTATGGATTTTATATAAATAAAATATCTCCCCGTTTTTAATTACACTTATCAATGAAAACAAAAAAAAATCATTCAAAGATGAAAAGTTTCGCTCATTAAATAAAATTCTGCATATAATTTCAGTGTCTTATTTTTTTAAAAAACTAAGTTGCATAAGCAATCTTAATTCGAAAATCCTTAAATAAAAGTACGTTATAAAAGAGAAAAATGTCAAATTTTTATTTTATATTTACTTTTTTAGATTAACTGTTATTTCACCCTAAAAAGTTTAAAATCTTATGGATGAATTTATTAATAACAATACTCATATATGTTCATTCCGGGAATATATTTTCATACGTTCAGTTTTATTCTTTTTATTTAAAACTTAATGTGGTTTCGCATTTATTCTCAAAATCTCAAAAGTAAGGTTGAGAATGTAAACGAAATTTTAAAATGCTTAAAAGAAAGTGACCAGGAAGACAGCATTCCTATCGTCCACCGATAAAGATTGGCTTCTCCTTATCTCACATTTCTTTCTCATTATCTCGCAGCTTGAGTTTGGGGGAAGCGAAAAACTCGACCCGTGAAAGTACGGGCAGTGACAGTTTTAAGGGGATTTAAATTTCCGTCTATTCACGGGGCTAACGCTTTGAAGGGAGAAGAGATTCCGTCTATTTGCGGGGCTGACGCTTGGAGGGTTAATGATATTCTCTTGATGGTAATGGTTACATAGTGCTCCCCATATGAAAGTCCTGCGAGAATTGTACTGCAAGCTAAACTTGGACTCTTCGAAAAAAATCTCCCAAGCCGACTGTTGCGGTGTCCACAACACATGCTCTCTACTCAAGGCTAACCATAGGCGATAGTGTGGTGCATTAAGTGGAACACATCTAAAGCCTTATAGACCAATCTGCCTAAGCATCTGTACACGGTCTGGCTTATAACTGTTGTACCAGTGACTGAAGAGACCCGGCAGGACATGTCTGATGCTGTGCTCCGTCTGTTTCTTTTGGCAGTATCTGCCAAATGCCAGTGCTGATTCAAGGACCTTTGCTGTAACGTCTGCTTACATTACCATCATATTGGAATCGTTGCCAAAGACTGGAGATGAAACTCTGATGGACTGCTATCAGAGTTTCATCTCCAGTACTTCCAGCTGCGTATGCCCACATTCCAGACGGCCGATAATTCTACCAAGTGAAAAATCCTTCAAATGCGTTCTTCGTATAATAACTATGCTGTTATTGAACTGAAAGGTTTATAAAGCGCTTACGAACAATGTAATGTTTTTTGACTGCATTCATTATACATCACTCTATTACACTCTTTTCATTGCAACGTACTATCAGTGTCATCTACTTCCTTGTCTTATTGCAATTTGCATATGATTTTTGAAGGTGTGTGTAGTTATTTTAAGGGTGATATATATTTTTTAGAGTTCAATTTCCGAGGGACTCTGAATTATTGTTAATTTATGGACATGAGTGTAGCTAACCGACTTTACATCAATTCACTGAAATTTCTTATAAGTATTATCATTCAGAATATAACATTTCTTTTGCAATGAATAGAAAACATTAAATGTAGAAATAAATTTCCAATAATTATTTTTGATTCTCCATTAATCCAACTGAACCCTCTTAGTGGTATTAAGTTGATTGTGAAGAAGTTGAATTGAATCTCTGGTTATTTTAGATAGATAAACGATCAAATTTGAAACTAAGAATATCCAGCCAAAAAGGGCTGTACTGAGAAAACAGCTACTGACTACGCCTTTACTTTTCAAGAGATCTTCTCAGTAAAGAAAACTACAGATAATCATATTTGGCTCACCTCTCCTGTCCATCTCTGGTTTCAGGGGGGGAAACCCGGGAGCGTTCTAAAATTAAAGGGGGACAGAACAGATCAAGCGGCCATTTTAAGACTCATCAGAGGGCATTTGAAAAGCTTGACTTTAGTAGCAGGTCGCAAATTCTTCCCTATAATCAGTAAACGCAATCTGGAGCCGGCTTCTCTCGAACATATGCTTGATTAGTTGGGGTTCTGCTTGGAGAATGTTCATTCGGATCTTCTTTTGGTGCTTGACTTCGCCAGGGCTCATGAGCTAGCTGCCGATAGATCATGAAGAGTCAGAAACAACGACAAAAAGAATCTTCAAGATATAATTTGCAAAAGAGTGGAGTTGGTCCCGAATGATTTCTTTAGAGGTTAGTCTGAAATTGCAAACTTTGCATTTTATTGTTGAGAGCTTAGGATACCATTCACCTTACAATTCCAAAACCGAATAATCTAGCCAGGAAATGATATTAGGAGACATTTGGTTTCGACAATTGTTTGCGTTTGGCTCTCTTGTATGCACACGATGATCTTTCAAATTACTGAGTCAACTAAGTCACTTTGTTGAGTCATACCCTCATTACTTCAATTGAGTCAGTTTCTACCAATTTTATCTAAAAACTCTTGAGAGTTTCTTTCATTTCCTTTCAAAACCTCTTGTTCTTGAAGTCATTATTTTGGACTTCAAGAACAAAAATCTGATTATTTAAAGATTTTATATTCCTTTTAGTCTGTTTTATCATTTATTCATTTTTATTAAAAAAGTAGTCGATCACACTTTTGCTCAGAATTACTAAAAATGTATTTTTAACAGAATATTTACAACGCAATAAGCGATTCAAGTTGTCTGAATAAATGAAAACTATTTTATCAAATTAGAGCTGAGAATTGTTTCCTAATTTTTTTGGATTTTTATCTTTTTTTAAATTTTTAAACAACAGTTGAGTCAGTAATTTTTTAACCGTGTTTGTTTAAAAAAAGATAAAAAAAAAAAAACCATCGACTATGCGGAAATAGAGGTGTAGGACATGTCCCTTAGCTAGTAATGATCAAATTAAAAATGATAATGATAACTTAAAAATTTTTGTAAATATAAAAACCTAATTTATCCCTTAAATTGTGAAGAATGTAATCTAAACTATGTAGGTCAAACAAGTACAAAGCTTAATTTAAGAATTAATAACCATAGATCAGACATTAAAAACTTTAACAAAAATAAAACATCTGATCATGAATTAGAACATTTTCAATTCCATAATTTTGATAACATAAATATTTATATTCTAGAGGATAACATTAATGACCTAAGTAAAAGACTAGATCAAGAAAACGTTTATATTTGTAATCTAAAAACCCTATTTCCTTTTGGACTTAATAATAAACTAAACGGGGAGGGTTTCGAAGATTTAAATGGAGTCTGCATTTATCAAAAATTTAATATTTTTAAAAATTTTCTGGACAACGAAAAATGCATTAAAAGATTTAAAAAAGGGAAAGGTAAAAAGAGGTGATTATAATATTTTATTCGAAGAATTTCAAAATTATTGCAATTTTGATTATAATTATGAAAACAATAAAAAAATCAGGAATAATATTTTTAATTTAAGAAAAAAGAAAATTAAAGTGTTTTTGAATAAGGGATTTGAGGATATTAAGTTTAAAAACTCTTTCACCAAATTTATAGTTCTTGATCTTATTAAATTTAAACTTGGCATTGGAAAAAACGAATTATTATGCAAGGACAAAGATCAATTAAATAAAGAATTCTGTATTATAAATTTTTTGGATATTAACTTTAAAAATCTTAAATTACCAAAAATTATACACAACAATAACGTATTTTTTCCTTTAAAGGACCTAACTAATGTTTCTTTGTCATTTAGTTACACAGCAACGTTAAGGAAGCAAATATGCAACTACAATTATTACAGCAAAAATCTTGCTAAAATTAATGAAACAGATTGTAATTGCAACAATGATAGATATAAGGATTTTGTAGATATAAATAAAGGTCATATTATAACGGGTAACTTAAAAATAATAGAATCAAACGCATTAAGAGACTTAATGGAAAAGGGGACTAAATTTATATTAAGAGAAAAAACAAACAATAATAAAATCTTAACTTCTATTTCAAGAGATTTGGATATTTTTATTGCAAAAGTATCTAGAAAATACCATTGGCCATCTGAGGGTTTCGGAGAATGGAAAGGGAGAATTATAGAAGAAATTAAAATAAATATGAAAGAAAATAAAAGGGGAATTAAAGAAAGAGGGTTTTATTTTAACAAAACAATAAAAAGAGAAATAAAAAATCTAAATGAGAAATATGTTATTACTGTAATAGACAAATGAACAAATAATTTCTGTATAATTTGCAAATATTTCTATAAAGAACTTTTAATTAATGAATATAAATCTAATGCAACATATATGATAATTAATCAAGAGAAAAAGGAATTGGATAAAAGAATGTTAGCTTTTGATAAAAAAACTAAAATTAAAACAAGTTCACTTACTTACCCTTATTTGTTCCCTACAGTTAAATTTCATAAAAAACCTTTAAAATTTAGTTTTGAAACCTGTAGCACGGCTAGTTACAATTATTTCTCGGGCAAACATTTCTTCAAATACTTAAAAATTATTCTTAGTAAAATTAAAGAAGAAGATAGTTTTATAACTAATAGCAACACAGAAATTTTGAACTTTCTTAAAAATGAAAACATTTTTAACGTTTATACTTATGATTTTGAAAACCTTTACACTAATCTCCCGCATGAAAATTAAAAAACGTCTGTATGTCTTTATTTGTGGAATATTTAAATGAAAATATTATAACTAAAAATAACTGGCTGGAATTATGCAAATTTAATATTTCTGAAAATTACATTTTTAATGGAATTAATTTTTTTAAACAAATAAAAGGTATTCCAATGGGAACGTATTTTTCAAGTGCCCTAGTAAACATTTTTTTACATTACTATGAGAAAAAAATCATTAAGCTTAACTTAGTTAACGGATGGAGGTACATAGATGACCTCCTGCTAATTAATGTAGAGAATACGAATGTAATAACAAACTGCTATCCAAAAGAATTAATTCTAAATAAAACAAATGAAAAACTAACCGAAGCTAATTATCTTGATTTAAAAATTAAAATTACTAACGGTAAAACACTGGTGGGTTTATATGACAAAAGAGATGAATTCAATTTTAAAATAATAAAACTTTGCAATTATAATTCTAATTTAAACTCAAAATTTTTTAAAAATATAATCTTTTCACAATTTAACAGAATAAAAAATAATTGTAATAATAAAAGATCTTATATAGAGGCTACAGATTGTTTTTAATTGTTTTTTAAAAAATCCAGCCAATAATGAATTCCCAAGAAATTACTTTAATATTGAAATTTTAATTAAAGAAGGTTTAGATCTCTTCGACTAACCCACTAGTAGGCACAGAATTTTACAATAAATGAACAATTTTTGAGAAGATAATTTTTCAATTCCCCGGGGTCCGCTATGCACTTGCTTCTGCGTTAAAATCTGCACTGACATCCAATTTCAATAGGACTTTTCCGTGCTTCTAAAAATCAGAGGAAAATACAATTAACTATATTATATTAAAAATCTTCTCCTTATATTTGCCTTTTATCCATGAGATTGTAAACATAAAAAAACTTAAAATATTTTGAATTAAAAAAGCCCGAAATCGAATAATCTACGCACTCCTTAGCTAAATCTTCGGTCTTCGTCTCGGGGGTGGGTTTTGACGACCTAAACTAATCTCAGGCTAATCTTGGCCCAGACGGCTCTTCTGCAGTATCCTTCGTGATTTGCCACTCGCCTCAATTTCTTCCAGTCTGTTTCATTTGCTCTTTAGGACTGCTTGGGTGCACATCTCTCTCTTGAGGGTATGTTCTATACTTTTTATTTTCGTACTTGTTCTTTTGCTAATATTGGTTTGTTTTTTACTGTATTTAGCATTTGTGATATATTTTTTTCTTCAATCTAGAATTTTATTTGTGAGTTTTTTTTAATTGTCTTTTGTTCTTGTTTTTTTCTAATTATCTTTTGTTTTTTGTGCTAAAAATTGATGCCTCTCTTCTACTTTAAAATTTGGAATTTTTCGGGTCATAAAAGAGTTAATTTTTTAGACAATTGTCTAACTCTTTACAGAAAAAAATTCCTTTTTATTGGAATCCTTGCTTGATGGTGACCCTTGAGAAAGTCGGATTTCTCATTTTTTCACTTACATATCTATTTTTTATTCATCTTAGTTCCACTATGTCTTTAGGAATAGCAGCAAACGCGCTCTCTTAATACATTTGTGTATCTTTCTAATTTATAATGAAAATGGCAATTTATTATATATACCTCTTTTAAAATTGTTTCTGTATATATATATATATATATATATAT
>JAOUZG010044946.1:592935-643384 GCA_026289955.1 Argiope argentata | reverse complement strand
TCTTTTTATTATTGTAAAATGTGGGACTAAAATTAATTTATAACAGCAAAAAAAATTCAGGTGTTTAAATTATTAGAAACACAGTACTTCTTTTGCATTTCCCCAGCAAATATTGAATTATTACTTATTATTTAAGGTAAAAGATCCCCAACGCATTTCTTCACAGAAACAAAGTACCTCTTTTGCATCTCTCCAGTAAATATTAATTTATTATTTGTTATTTAAGGTGCAAGATACCCAACGTGTTCCTTCAATGTGTTTGAATAACCTGGTCTTAGATACATTATTAGATTAAAACGCCTGCGACCATTTACTCTTCTCTAGTGCATAACTTCTTCACATCTCTAGGGCCAACTTTGTTCCTATTTGATTGATAACTTTAATAAGCACAAATTCGAGTTTTTCATGATTTGTAATCAAATTTTTTGTCTATTTATTTCAGCACCAAAAGAAAATTTATAATTTAATCTTCTAGCACACTGTAACCAATTATGTTTAGAGCTCTACAAAAACAGAAATGTTCGGGAATCATATAAGAATAAAGAGAATTTCAGATTTCAATGGAAAAAATAAATTAAATGCAACTTCTTTGGAATAAATAAAATTCAAGTAAAATTCCCTTCAAAAAGAAAAAAAAAGTATAAATCATCGTATGAAATCTTTCTAAACACTTCTAACACATATATAATTTGGACGTCATTTAGCCTTTGGTTTAGATTTAATGACGTTAAATCAATAAAAGTGTGACAGATAAGGGAAACAATAATATAATAATTAAGCAAATAACACAAATCGTGACTTGTATTGAGTAAGAGCTAATTCAAAAACTGTATAACAGTTTATATTAAGAATTCTATGTATTTTATTTTTAGGAAAATTGATACATTTTGAACATTTTTCTGAAAAAAATAAAAAACAGAGGGAAGAAAGTTGACGCGCATTTTTACTTATCACTTGTGTAAATATTTCCCAGAAAAGGCAGTTCTTGAAAATAGGGCTTTAAATTCTACTCATTTTACATAACTAAATGTCATTTTGAAGAAATATACAGATGTCATTGTTTCTAAAGGTTATCTAAACATTAACCTTGAAAGAAACGTGTTCAATAAATCTGTACCGTATTGCCAAACGCCAGTGATGAAGCACTTTCTTAAAATCTATACAGCTTTGTTTTATTTCATAATGTAAGTTGTTGACATTTACATCATTTTGCTATAAATACAATCACCAATTAAAATCGCTTGCTTTTTGTTTCTGCCGAAAATAGTTTTCTTCAAATTTGCCAAGAATTTACTGAAAACTTTTTTACATGAAATGTATGAAAAACAATTGAGCTTCGTAGCAGAGGACTCAATTTTCTAATGAATTTTATAAAAGAATACCTCTTTATTAATTTCTCCTTTTGAAATTGCCGATTTGTTGAAATTGAAAGCGTTAATCTCCAATCTGTTCGTAAAACAAGGAGAATTACTTTCATTTTCAAAAATCATTCATGATTCATTTCATTAAAAAGAGAATTCTTTAGAATATTGTTCTATTTCAAATTGAAAACAATTTATATTATAGCTTCTTTACTGTGCTTTAATCAGCAAGCGGTATAAATTTGGTAATTGACAAATTGATTTTGAATGACCAGTTTGATTTCTGAATGTCAATAAAAACTTAAAAACTCGTGTAATTTTTTTAAAATTCATCATACCTTTGATTGATGGTAATAGTAAACCATTACAAATAAAATATTATCCAGGACTTTCTTTAAAAACACATTACTTTATTAAGATATTATAATTTTTCTCGTTAAAGTGGTCCTGTATACTGATGAGCCCTAAATTCTTAAATTTGAATATATAATCCATCTTATTATTATTATTATTTCGTAAAAAAATTATCAAACAATATAATCTCGAATAGTTAGGGAGATAGTCGAGCGTTTTGTTCTTATTTGTGGACTATAAAACTTAATTTTGCAAATTATAACAAGGTAGGAGAAAGAAGCAGTTATGTTTAAAGACATGCTTGATAATTTTATGTCAAATGTTTGAATAATTTTATGGGAAATGTTTGAATGTTGAACAATGAGAATTGTTTAAATTTGTAGCACTTTTTTATTGCATTTTACATTGTCCTTACGGATTATTTTGTAATTTGTGTTTAAATGGTTTTATTTAAATACTTTTACATTCATAATTTCTTTTTTTTCATGGCCCCTCAAGGTTTACATTTAAAGTTTGTTCATCTGCTTCTAGATAGTGTAATATTACAGAAATTTTTTTAACTTGCATTCACTTTAATTAGAATAACAGCTGCTTTAGTGTTTATAAAGATAAATGGTATTTCTTTCCATCTTCATGTGATATTGTTACAAAGACGATAAAAAAGGGCTATGGCATTAATTTTTGCCAAACTACAAAGTGAATATCTGATGATTCAACTATGCTTATTTTGGTTTTTATCGCAGCATGGAAATCGCAGTTATTGTATAAAAGGAAAACATGTCCAGGAGTTATGACATGTCAGTGATTGCAGGACTGGGTTCTCAAAGTGCCCACCTTTGGTAGCAGAGTATAATGTCTCTATAGAGGATTTATGTTTTTATTGAAGGTTTCTATCATTTCACAGATCTGCTTACGTAGATGATGCGCGAGTGACATCGTAGATAGTTAACATCACTCGGCGGCGAGCTGTCTATTAGGAAGGTCTATAAGCAAATATCATTCTGAGTTGTTCTTTATCATATTTCTTCAGAATCATAATATCATGATTCTGTACAGGAAATTTTGCAACAAAAAGTTCCTCACATGCTACACGCTCAAATTGGAATACCACTGAACACAAATGTACTGAAGGCAAAACATAAAGAGACTCAGTAATTTGAGTTTGTGACAGCTCCTAAATTATTATTTATGCCTTTTTCTATCCTTTCATAGAATATTAGACCAATGGGACATATTCCGTATCAGATATCGGGAGACCAACCCAAAAGACGGCTCAATTGTTAAGTCAATTTGATGAGTGCGTTTCAAACCTCCATTGAATGCCATTAAGCACGTTATTATCTACAGCTCTAGAAGCTCACAAATTTAGTTACTTGTTTAACTGAAATTTTCCGTTAGTTTTGATTGGTCTTATGTCTGAGCTAAAGAACCAATTGCTTTTAACAGTCCATGTTTAGTTGAATTATTCCAAAACTTGTCTTTATGTTACACATGAGTATCTGGCTCGCATATACTCAAGTATTGTAAAAAGAATGCAACTTTGTATGGATGTCGAAGAAGGCGTTACTATTCTTTAGATTTTGCCTTTTTAATAATCTTTCATTATATGTAAATTTTATAAATGGAAATATGTAAATATTTATCTTATATATTTGATTATAAGAAAAACATTTTATCCATTCACATTTTTTCGATATTAAAACGTATAAAAACGGAATTTTTTTGTAGCTTTATGTTAGCACGCCTACAAAATCCATAATATTTTGATATAGTTGGTACCTTATATAATGAAACTTTGAAATTGGATGTGTAATTGCAGTAGTTCAGGAAATAAAAGCTTATTTCACTTTTTTAGGTCACCCTGTAGATATATGCACGTCCTTTTGATTTTATGATTTCGCTTATAAATTAATCTGAAATTTACTCAAACATTCATCATAAAATTATACTCTACTTATAATTCTACAGCTATCCGATTCTTTTGAGCAATTCATGTTTGTAGGAATAAGAAGCTTTCAGTACGTTAAACATGAAAACCAATTGAATGGTACGTTAAAATGTTAATAGCTTAATTCTGAAAAAATTATTTACTGTAGCTGTTTTTCATAAAAGAGGATTAATATAAAAATGCGTCTTATGAGTTTTCAAGAAATTTATGTGATTTTTGAGAACTTTGGAAGAGCCGCTTTTTTAAAAATAATTTTTATAAAATTTTGGCATTATTCCATTTTTTTGTGTATGGAAGATAAATTTGTTAACAGAAAAAAAACATATATTGTTAATTCAACAAAATCAGTCAATAAACTAATAAGAAATAAGTAATAAGAAAAATTTTAATTAAGAAGATATTCATCAGGAATTTATTTAAATCATACATTCTCAGTACTCAATAAAGTGTTTTCTTTTTTTATCTAGCATTTCTTTTCTTTTGTAGCTGCTTTGGAGAGAAATCGTTGAATCTGGAAATTCTAGATGTTTCTGGCGAGGAAAAGCTTCGGTGTATGGTGAGTGACACAATGATTCCAGCCAATGAATGTATTCTTTAAAAACTTAAGAAAATCTGATTAAGGATTCCTGAAAGGAGATATGATATCAATTTATTTGATTGTGATGGGATTTTCGCTTTATTCTGTAGTCTTATATGCCTGTCAGTTTGAGCGTTGCAATATTTTATAAAAGTAAGGATCAAGAATGCTATAGAATACATTATGAGCTTTCAGATGAAAGATTACCAGATGTTGAAATTTTATCCAATTTGATCAAATATCTCGAATTGATTCTATTTACTCTCTGTTTTGGTATTTGAATTATTCACAAATATAATTCAAATTGGGTAAAATTGTTGAAAATTGAAAAAAAAAAAAACAACAACTTGGAAACAAAGATTTATTCTAAACCACTAAGACAAGCCTCAAATCATAGTCTCACAAATATTTATCTTTAACTAGCAATAGTTCAAAAATTGTTTTCAAAACGTCCGTACAAAAAATAAAGGCGGATGCGACACAATACCTTAAGGATAGATTACAAGATTCCTTGAAAAAATATATAACAGATGATTATCAGTTCTAGAAAATTCATCATCAGTTATTATTAATAACTAATCTGAAAGTCAACTGCCAAATGTACATCTATCAAAAGCAGTAACCTTTCTTTTGCTTTTACTTTATTAAAAAAACTAATTATGAAAATAACAAACCACGTGCAGTTGTAAGCGATAAAGATAAGGTTTGAATTAATTACTTTGGGAGTTAGAGTTACAATTACTGCTGTGTTGATATAATTGTACACTTCTATTTCAGATTTATTACTTCTAATCTTAACACCATTATTAAATAGGGTATTTAAAAACATTTAAATACTTTTCACTTTTTTCATTTTTAGGCTCCTATTTATTACCGAGAAGCTAAAGCTGCTCTATGTGTTTTCAATTTGACATCAGAAAAAACACTTCATTCCCTTCAACGATGGATAGACAGTAAGTATTGGTATTAAAGAAACGAATGAGTTTCACAATTTTAAAATAAATTTCTTTTCATATCGTAAGAAATTTAATTGAGCTAAAACGAATTAATTTAATATACAAAATTTACATCTACATCTTAGAGTGAGTTAAAGTGAGTTTTGAACAAGTGAGTCGTACTTTTTCTGAAATTTTATTTATCTTATATTGTAGTATAATTAACTCATTATATTTCTGAAGTATTTCTTTAATCGTTAAAGAAGTACACTATTCTTTAAAGATAAAATAAAAATTAAGTTCACTCGTAGCAAGCACGAAATAGAAGTATAAAATGTCTAGCAACAAGAAAAGTACAGAGTTAATGAGAAAGCTTTGAATTATTTAACAGAAGAAATGAAATATTATTTAAAAAAATGTACTGTAATATATACGCCAGACTACACTTTGGGCATTGTCTTTTGGAAAAAATGGATTTTTTTTCTAGCTTTAAGTATGCACAGTCAAGGCTTCGGAAGGGATAAAGAGGTATGATAAAAGTCAAGGTGTGAAATAGTGAGGCGCTCGAATGTTACATAAACGAATTGGATATTCATGTGCATTATTGATTTTAAGATCAATTTTCCGACAACAGTAACAATACTTTGCGAATATTTAGAGTTATTATGTAAAGCGAGAATAAAAATCCCCCCAAGTACCTTAAATATTAAAACCCCTGGGGCGTTTCTTTAAATTTCTTAAACGAATGTAAAAAACTAGAAAAAAACACATTTTTATATGTAATATGCTTTAAAAAGCTCAAAGCAGGAAATACTGTTGTAACAGATAATTTTCGAAATTTCAGGGGCACAATACATGAAAAATAATGACATCAAAAATTTTAAATGTATAACATTTACTATAAGTAATTATAATTTTTCGTATAGTTCATTTGCAAAAAAAAAAATGTTTATGATATAGTAAGTAATTCCTAAAGAAATTTTAATCCTGTAAGCAGAAATGTTTGTATTTGAAATTTAATTCGTTTCTTTGAGCTATGGATAGCATACATATTGGAAGCTTAAGTATGACTGGCGGTACACAATAAATTCTTCGAATTATTGTACATAAATTTAGTGTTACTAGAAAAAGAGATGAGTTGAGAATGTTATTTGCGTTGAAAATGAAATGTTTTATTATAGTATATATTTCATTTTTAAAGGCCATAAAGCTCAAAACCAAAAATTAAATAGAAAATTTTTATAGACAGTCCTGAAAAACAGTTTTACAGAAAAAGAAATCAAATATCCCCCCTCCTCCACCTACGACTACAGAAGTTTAAAAAGGGACACAAAACGAACTTTGATGCTTTAACTGAAAAGATCAAGAAAAAAAAGTGAATCTAAAAGTAGCGATTTTTTTTAAATTAGTGATTTTTTAATTATAAAGTTCAATAAAGATTTTATCATTCATTAAGTCGCAACATAATTTTAAAGGAAACGAACGTTAAAAAAATTACGGAATCTTGTAAATAACATATTTTTATTTAAAACACAACAACTTGAGATTTAAATAAAAAAGACTATCTCATCATTTTACGTGAATAAAATTCGTTTTCTCAATTATGTTTATATTTATAATAAGAGCAGGTAAAAGATATAAAACTATGTTATACTATCGACAATCATGTAATATTTAAAAAAATAATTAAAAATAAAGACATTAAGTTGGAAAATTAGAGTTTTTAAAAATATGTAATAAATGCAAAACTGAGCAGAGTTATGATCAGTTATCGAAATAGAATTTTGAACTTTCCTAACGATTCCAAATAATGATAATAATAATAGTAATGAAAAGTGGTCAAAAATACAACGTTATCCCCTATATGATGCAGAGCCTCAGTTTCTGAATTCTATTTTTGGAAAGAAATAGCATTTCTTTAACCAACTGATTCTTGGAATAATCAGGTATATGAAGCCAATTTTTCTTGTCAAGACATAAATTTGCATGTGCATAGTCAGAAGATTCGCGCATCTTCGTTTGCATACATAAAATATCACTGAATTTAATTAGAGACTGCCTGACATATCTAGCATTTATTTCAAATGTTCCCAGGTGACTAAAAACACATGATTTCTCTTTGATTCTTTAATGTCATCGCGATTTATGATTTTCATACCTGTATTAATCGCAAAAAATTTTACGAGACTAAATAATAAATGTCAACCAATTATGATATTCCGGAGAATTCGTATTCTTTTTATGGCTTCTTGTGTCGCAAGAGAATTGTGTCTTCAGATTTTATAATTCTATTCTTGAATCCTTTCTTCTGTTGTTCTGTCGCCCCACTGCGTGTCTTATAACTTATGTGAAGAGTGAGGTATTTTCTAGAAGCTGTAAAATTCTCTAATCGAGGAAGCATAATGAAAGGAAAAGACCTCAACGCCCATGTTTTGGATATTGTTTTCTTTATTACAAAGCACCAGTTATGGGCTAGGATTCACTTTCTGCTTTCATCACAACAGTTAATGAATCAAGTATCACGTTAGCTTGGGAAATTCTTTCTGTGTCGATTTTCATATATAGAGTTTTTGAATTCTCTTGATGACATTCAAGCTCGCATTTTAACTGAAGAACATTATAATTGCGATCAACATGCACTAAGGGATGCGTACTTAATCAGGCATTGCCATCTGCTATCCAAAAGAGAAGACAGAGTAATGCAGCTGCTACAATATTTTGTTTATTTTGAAAACGAGTCAGGTCAAGCGGCAGGGTTTGGTTTTGGAAATAGAGGCGTATCCAATTCCACCAAATCTGAAGGCATGGCATAAATTAAATCCTCCTGTTTCAAATGTACTTCAGCAAGCTATGTTATGAAATAGATAATCATACCAAGCTAAGAAAAATTTGTGATGCATTTTATTTGAAAAATCCACTCAGGAGGTATTTTCCAACTTCTTAACATCAACATAAATATCACATCCCACATCAACTAATAAATAGTGCTTTCTTATTATTTTTATTCCTTTTGCTGAAAAGGGAAACCTATTTAGTTTTTGTTCTACTCGTAGCTTCAATTTACTTTCAATCGCATCTGTGATGCATGGCAGAAAGGATTTCTCAGGTTACATGCATTAGATCGATTTATATTTGATTCTTCTTTTATTATATTTATATGAAATTCAGTACTATTGTAATTTGTATTTCACTAAAACTTTAATGGGCAGTTTATTCGTCAAAACCTTTGCATTTACTCAACTCAATGGAAAAGAGCCACCTATAATAGCTTATTAAATAATGAAATCTCAGAAATTATGAAAGCTTTAAAAAGTTTTTCTTAAATAAGAATAATTTTAACAAGAAACGCTTAATTAGTATCAGCATGAGATATCAGAATTATAGTAAAGTACTGCAAAAAATAATTTAGTATTCAAAGAATTTATCTGGCTTTCATTATATTTTCATTTTTTAATTAAATTCGTTAACTTAATTTTATCTCTGTTAATTATGAGAGAGACAAAATTCTTGGAAATATAAGAGATGCACAAGCTTTTTTAAAGTAATTAAAGCAATTTTACATGCAACAATATATCAACGAATATATCAGATAAATATCTTATCAGTTAGGTGAGATAGATCACCAAAAAATGCTATTTAACCTAACTTGAAAATTAAAGAAATTTTCATCTTTGTTAAATTCAGATAAAGGTTCTTCATGCATGCTACCGGCAGTGTGTGAAGCAACAATATTCTACAGAATGAATGTCTAAGCCTTTTTAGGCAATGTGAGAATTATTTCGATGTGTCATATACTTTCCCTAAGCAATGTATAGAGTACCTAGGCCTTCTACAGAAGGATAAATACTTTTTAGGCAAATAATAGAAATAATGTCAAGAAAGAGATTTTATTTAAAAGACTTGCATTCAACGAATAATGAAAATGCAAATGGCAAATTCTGAGCATGAAGCGATAGTTAAAAGTCACATGTCTTGCCATATGATTTTTGAAATAAATCTGCCATATATTTCATACTTTGCTGGCTTGCTACTTGGAATTTTATAGAATGTCTAGGAAATGTGTGAAATATTAATCGGTTCATACTCTGCTTAAAAATGCCTAGAATATTCTATATTTTTTTCAAGTTTTCATTTCAGACTTTTGTAATAACAAATACTTCGTTTAGTTTCTGGCTGAGAAATTTAAAAACTTACTCTGTATTTGCAAATAGAAACTAAAACTAACTATATTTTAAACCTAAATGAAGGAATGAATTTAATTCTAATGGCTCTTTTTTGAGAATTAAGGATTTTTGAATACTGATGCTTTTTTCTGTTTACATAGCCCAATATTTTCCATTATCATTTTTTGAGAATCAACCAGGGAAATATGATTAATCATCTCGTTACGGATCTAATTTTGACAATGATGGAATTAACAAACCAAAACACTTTTCACTTATACTATGACGTTTTAATGCTTCGAAAAGCAAAAAAAAAAAAAAAAAAAAAAAAAAAAAAAAGCTTTTACTTATAGCTCTTCTTATCTAATATATATTTTATTTTATAATTTCTTAAAACATTTATTGATAGTTTCTGCACTTTTTATTCAAATTAATTAAGCAAAAATTATTTAAGATATAAAAAATAGAAAATTCTCTGATAGAAAGAAGTGATTACGTATGGAAAATTAAATTTCTGAAATTTAATTAAACATGAATTATGACAGCTAACGAATTAGTTTTTAATAAAAATATCAATAAAGAGAAAGAGAATATTCAATTTTTACTCTGACTGTGATTTTACAATGGAGCATATTTATTTGACCAAGTAATGATTATGTCATGTAAAAACTTGCTACTTGTTGTCTTGCCTTTTGCCTGCAAGTTGCACAATGAATTTTAAAACTGATTCCGAGCGGTGTATTAAGTTCTACCAACAGCAGTCATTGCAAGGGAAAACAATTCGTTTTTCATTTGACACTATTGTATAAATTTTAAATTTTACAAGCTATGCAATAAATGATTGTTATCAGTAGCCAGAATTGACATTTTTATAGAATAAAGCAGTAAAAATTACTGGATGATATTTGTGCTGAATAATTCCCTATGTCCTAAACATTCGGAACTTGATGCGATAGATTCATTCCTTCCATAACGTTTTCTTTTTAGGTATCAAAAATAATGCTAGAGATGATTGCCAATTAATAATATTGGGCAATAAAGTAGATATAGAAGACTTAAGACAAGTGACAAAAGAGAGAGCGGAAAAATATGCAGTTTCCGCTGGTGCAACATACTTTGAAGTATCTGCAATTACAGGAGTTGGTAAGAAATTAGTTGATTTTTTAGGGTAGCGCAAATCTCTTTGTGATCTAAATTAAGCATTCTGTTGGGTAATATTATAAATAAAAAATTCCTTAAACGTCACCAGAAAGTTGAGGTCAAAAATTTTGACGATTTCAAATACTTATTTGAAATCGTCAAAATTGTCAGACATAGAAAGGTCTGTTGTTGTTGTGTCAAATGGCACTTGTCATGGACAAGCCCGCTGCTGAACCCAGCAGCAGATTTAAGCCGAATAAAGCATCTCTTGTATTTGAGTAGCGCCAACTAGGGCCAAGAGTACGACTTTGCTCACACTCACCAAATTCGCTTGCACAACCCCTTTTTACAGGGGGCACATTCACACATCTCACAGATAGCACACATAATAACAACCATGCCCGAACCGGGACTCGAACCCGGGACTTCCAGAACACGAGGAAGACGCGCTACCTCTGCGCCAGCAAGCGGGCTAGAAAGGTCTTTATAATGACAAATCGGTTTTTTGGACTATGAGTGATCTAATGCATGAAGATTCCTTACATCTCGAAGTCTAAAGTTTGCATGATTGCAAAGTTATTTCTATTCGTGAATTGTATATGAAAAAGAAGAAAAAAAAACGAATTTTTCAGTTAGATACATTTATTTAATACAAGATGCAATGTATTCATGAATATTTCCCTATTTAGTTTTTAACTCAACACTCATAAATTGTCTAAAGACAATACGGTCGCGGCAAAACAAGTGCGTTTTTTGCCCTAACTCCACGATACTTGAACTGAGAAACATGAAATTCAGAATGAGAGGCAGCATTTTGTACTCAAACGATGACGAAAGCATAGTTGCTTAAAAATGAATACAATGCATATGGTTTGGAATCAAACAAAAAAAACTTTATTGAAATCATAGTATCGCTACAAATGATTGTCTCTCCAAGAAGAAGAATAACAAGCACTTGTGCCTTAGTATGGTATATGTATTCCCCTTACTGAAATAGAAGCTTTGCACCATGTGAATATTCAGTCCCAGATTATCTAATAGAGGTTCTTGAGGTAAGAATGTCCATTCCTCAATCAGCATCTATTTCAGTTGTTGGATGTTACCATGCAATCGTCCCGAAAGGTGTCTTCCCAAAGCATTCTACACATTTTCTAAGGAATTTAAATTAGGAGAGAATGCTGGTTAATCAATCCATTTGATTTATTTACTTTATAGTAGCTGCTGGACCTCAGAAATCAGGTGCGGTAGTGCAATGCCAACTATAAAAACGAAGTCTGTTTCTATAGCATCTTGGAACAGACACACAAGGGGAAGGATCACCTTCTCACAATAGCGATCTCCGGTTACAGAAACTCTTCCGAAAACGAGGAGCTCAATCCGCCCGTTCAGCATAATGCATCCCCGATGGCATCTCCAGAACCCTCCTAGCCGTCTCTCCGTAATGTTACTGGGATAAAAACTTGTCCGGACCTTTCTCGGAATCAAATGGCGGTGAGAATAACTTGAGACACTGAAACGACTCTCATTCTTAAACAGGAAACAATTCCATTGAAGAGAAGCCCATTTTTTTGTGCTCCTTACACCATTCTAAATGGTACTATAGAAGACCAACTTTCAGGACGGTGGTAGATTAGGTCATCCTTGTGAAGTCACCTGGTCACAGTAAACTGCGACACTTGTTGCCCTGTTGCTGAACACAATTGCTTAGAAATAGCGCTTGTTGACTGGTATCGGTACCTTTTTACCTGAAGGACGACAATATTTCGGTCATTCACTGCAGTTGTTTTCCTAGAGCGGACACCGCTCACTTTTCTTATAACCATACCTATGAATTGGAAGACTTTCCAAGCATGCGAAACTACACTTTTGTTAATTTCGAACTCTTCATCTACGCTGGGCAAACTGCGCCCTGTCTCCAGCTTACCGATTATTCTTCCACGTCGTCCAGGTGGTTTCTTCTAGCCATATTTCACGAAAAAACTTCCTCGCACTTACAGCGCCTCCGTCCTTTCTTTCAGTGTAGTCTTGAGCTGCGCGCCTCCCCTGTACGCCTTGTGTGTACAATCACGTCACCTATGAAGTTATGTTCCTGACAATTGCATACACATCACCTTTCTACTGATTTGTGTGTTCTTTGTACTGACCGCAGTAACCCCTTTTCGGAAACCTGCTTAAAATTTATATTGTTGCTTAAGTTTTGCACACCAGTGAATTAAAAAAAAAATTGATGATTGTGATGATGAAAAAAGTTGCTTGAAATCTCTGGCTATGAATCTTTCTGTATCTAAAAGAGTTTGTTTTTACTTTTTACTTAAAAAAAATTCAGAGAAAACCTCTTTCAAAAATAAGTGAAGATAATTCGACAAGTTTTATATTTTTATCAATGAATCCATTTATATAGAGTTTGATTTCAACTAATCAAAAAAATGATAAAAAATACACAATATTAATGTTTTTTTGGTGATAAATTATTTCTAACTGAAATAATTAAAAGGTAAAAAAAATACAAAAATCAAGAATTTTCCAAGATGCTATCAAAATTTAGAAACATCGACCAAAAATAGCTCGCGAGCACACATGCACACACACGGAATAAGGTATAACTTTTTAATGCAGTAAAAAATTCTAATATTATATTCCTCTATTAATTAGGCTTTAATTTAAGAATTAATTCCAAAGATCCAAAAATGTTCTATGGTCACGCATAGAAAATTAAACGCTACAGTAATAAGTACTATTTTTATTCATGCCGGAATGAAACGAGTGCAATTAAATGAATAGGATATGCAGTAATAGAGACACTTCTTTCTGTTATGATTTCTATTCTAATATGAGCAACGGAATTCCGCGTTATAGATTTAAAAGTTGATTCTGTGGAAGTCAATGAAGCGTTTGAGTCAACTTTTTAAACAAATGTTTCGACTCAATATCAAAAGGATTTGTCATGATGTAGAAGTCCAAGTTGCCCTTTTCATTCTTTAGCAACGAAATGTCAATAAGGTTTTAATTAATTTTCGAATGATTTGATTGCTTGAGTCTTTCAAATCTTAGTAAACATGAATGAAAAATTTAGCATTTCTACGGCATGTAATAGTATAATTTTGATTGCTTTGTAAAATATCATTATTTTGCCTTCTTCTTGAAACACAGAAATGTTTTTAAAATTAAACCTGAAATGAAATAATTTACTGTTATTCAGAGTTCCGTTTTATATTTTGAAACTTGATCAAAAAGTTTTCAACTTAAAGAGTTTTGAAATTTTATTTGAAAACTCTTTGAAAAGATTGTACGCTGAGATCTTTATTTTCTCCGACCCTCTTCCTTTAAAATAATCTTTGTAATTTCGCTTGAGAAACAGATGTCCCAACTTCAAAACAAACTTCCACTTCTACTTTTTGCTTTTATTTGCAACCAACAGAAGAATTTATTTGTTAGAAGAATTTAGAAGAATTTTTTTGCTTTGATATCAGAGAGTGACTAATTTTTTTATTCAATTTTCTTTGAGCAGAATCGCCTTCGTTTACTTTTGTTAATGTGTTACAACTTGCCGAATCATATATTTAAAATATTACAATGCAGATATCTTACTACTATACATTTTTTGAAGCAAAGTTAAATCTGAATCTTACACCAGGCTGTACAAAACAGTTACCTCAACAGAAAAACATGCTGCCGTTTAAATTAATTGATTACAAAATTTTTAAATTAATTGTTTAATAGTAGCGAATTCTCAGAATCAAGAACATTATTTCCATATTTTACTTCGATACCTTAATTTTTGCTTTATTTATCCTCACCTCAAGCCCAAATGAAGCGAACAGAAGCTGAAGCCATTATTTGCTCCTAGTTCTGTAAAGTGAAGGACGATCTTTCTAGTCACCAGACTATTTATAACAAATGTTAATAAGTATAAATCAAACTATTCATTAATATACATTCTCGAAATATATCTTCTAAACATTTTAAATCCAAAATAGCATTTAAAATAATCACAATCTTAAAAGTTTTAATTATATACAAAGACCTTTTTAAGAACATTTTAAATTTAATTTCTTCATATACAATAGATGAATCACTGTAGAGTGATTCATCTCATTTGTTACTATGGCAATTAAATTTTCTCATTAATTTCATGAAATGAATTGTTTTAGGAATTAGCTAATTTCATTTCGTTGGAATTGAGTTATTTCATTGTCCCATTTCTAAAATGAGAAAAAGCAGTTGCTTTTCATTTTCTTGAATTTTTGCTTAAAATGAAATGGCCTTAGTATTAAAAGATTTCTTTCATCCAAATATTGTTTATCATGGTCTGTAACAGGATGATTATGCAAAAATTATACTCCTCCGCAGTTTTCAGGATTTTAGTTACTGATGAATTTTCAGTTAAACTTTTAGACATAAAAAGATTTTTTCATTCATTTATTTTCTTTTTAATTCCTCATTTTGCTTTGTATCAATCAATTTCTCTAGGAAAAGAAAATTACTAGTTATAATTCACATTATATATTTATATATATATGATTATATATATAATATATTATATTATATTTTATATTATATATATATATATATATATATATATATATATATATATATATATATAAAACTCTCAATTTAAATTAATTTCTTAATTTTCAATTTAAGAAGATTTTTATTTTCATAAAGGTTATTTGTAGGGTTTTTTTTTTTCGATTTTTATAGATACGGGAAAGGCCTATTGAAATTGGATGAAGGTGCTGTTTTTGAGTGGCATACAGCGAATTATTAGGTGCAGAGGCTATTGCATGGGGGATTCTGGGGGATTTAGATACTTTCTTTTTTTAAAAACATGTTGTTTATTTATTGTAAAATTTAAGCACAGACTAGTGGGTTAGTCATAAGTGCCGATTGTTTAGAAGAGAGCCAACCCTCCTTTAGTTAAAATTTCAATATTGCAATGGTTTTTAGGGGATTCATTATTAGTTAAATTTTTATAAGGTAATATGTAGATTCGATATAGGAACTTTTATTATTACAAATATTTTTTTTATCCTGTTTAATTGCAAAAAGATTAGATTTTTGAAATTTTTGAGTTCAAATTAGAGTTATAATTGCTAAGTTTATGAAAAGACTAATGATAAAACAGATCGTTAGCTTCGGATAGTTTTTCATTTGTTTTATTTAGAAGTCACTCTTTTGGGTAGCAATCGGTTACTCTATTCGTATCAATTTCCCAATCTCAGGTGACATTAGTTTTAATCTCAGGTGACATTAGTTTTAATCTCAGGTGACATTAGGGTTCTTGGAGACAGCTTGTTTCTTGGAAACCTGGACAGCTCATATTTCCTGAAATTTTTGAGAACATCAATTGGATATTCATTTCCTGCCGGTGGTTCTGAGTCTCCAACGCCTACTGAAAGACCCTCTGATGTAATTTCTTTCCGGAAGAGTTAATTGATAAGGTATTGCCTTCAGCAAATTGTTTTCCAAGTTTTCTTGAACATTCAATTGTTAAAAATAATTATAAATAGAAATTTTCAGAATTCTTAAACATTGACACTACCATTCTATTTCTAATACTTAACCAGCAAGTCAGAAAAATTAACGTTTTTCCATTGTGACTTTTTTTATTCACCAAAAAAGGCAGAGGATATTCCATCTTTCTGTAAAGTGTTAAGATATTTAAAAAAATCCCAAATGAAAAGCAACTTTGTGAAATAATGTATTGAAGTAAATTAGTTTTTTTAAATATAAATTATTAAAAATTTTATTTCAATTTCTGCCGTGAAATTTTCGGAAAAGATATTTATATGCACATATGCATAAACATCACAGTGATATCTTGAAGTATTTTGTTATTTCGGATTTTTATTCCATGGTAGGTTTCACTGTCATATTATTATTAAGATATCGAAAAAAAATCCTTGATAGTAAGTAACTTATTGAAATGGCATAATGAATCAAATTACTTTTTTATATAAATTATTTAAAAACTTAAATATGTGTGATTTTTATTCTATAATAGGTTTCATAATTTTTGAAATAAAGTTGTAGGCATCCGCAAAAGAAAATCTGAAATCCTTATTTCAACTTCTAAATGAGCACTTGAAGATCATGCGCATTTACAAATACTCAAGCATACAGATGATAAGCAGAATTGAAATAGTTTGGATAAAGTAGTGAGCATTCATGGAGATAAAACAACAATTATGTGAGCTGAGTACATGAATTTATGAGAGACAAATGATAAAAAAATATCTAACCTTATGGAAATGGTGAGATATTTATGGAGCCCGAGCCCGAGAAGCACATTTTCAGAAATAGATAGCAATGCCACAATTAAGGGCAAGGGGGAGATAACATATCATAAAACTAGCTGCTATGTTAAACAAGCCAACTTCAATAACATCATAAAATGAGGATGGTTTCACTCTTGAATTATGATCTGCAGAACAATTTTTGAGATAAAACAGAAAAAAATTGTCCCGATCACAAATTTTATGACAAATTTAGCTTGGGTATTTTAGGATAGATGTGCATTTTTTCTGCACATTCGATTTAGCACCTTAATCTATGTCTATACATTTTTTTAGTGTTTGATTCAAATAAATAATCAAGTAATGAAAAATTCTTGCCGAATATTTATATTAGCATTTCCTTATCATAGTTATATTTTTCTTATTCAATTTTAAAAACTGGAAAGATATTTGAGTGACATTTCTGAAAGCTTTTATGTAAAATAGTTTCTAAGGATTTCCATTCTTTTTTATTAGTAAATATTATTATATATTTTAAATTTAATTTTCCGTTTGTATGTTTTTTGCAAGTAACCAGAAACTGGAAAAATTCTTAATGATTAAAGAAATTGTATGATTTGTTGACTAAAATTAATACTTCCATAAAATGGATTTTATATTTATCTTGGAGTCAGCTACTGGGTGAATTTTAACCAAAGAAGAATTTGTCACCAAGAAAGGATATAATATAGAATTGTTCTTGGAATACAAACTTGAACAAAGGCATATAGAAAAAGAATATATAGGGGATCTATTCATAAAACTTCTGGAAACATAAAAAAAATATAGAGAGTCGATTCAAACCTGCTTAACACATTGTCATAGAAATAGGTGCAAATAACTGAAACATGGCGAAATGCCACACGTGAATTTATAAAAAAATTGTGAAATAAATTATAGTTATAAAATCAGATGTTTTCATGAGAGTTCTCTATGATGTTTTGAATTTCCGGTTTTCTCCCTGCATTTGCAATAAGTATTTTGTTCCAAATCAGCTGAAACGTTAGATGGATGGATAGAAATTGCTTGAAAGTGAATAATTACTGCGGATGCAATGTTCTAAAAATGGATTTTCTTTTTTTATTCGTAAAAATAAGTATAAAGGAAAATGAGAATTTTCAATTAAAGGAATTCTTTCCACTTTCCAGACTGCTAGACTGTTCTTTAGTTGATAATCTGATACCCTTAATGAGAAGGTCAAATCAAATCAAATGCTGCATTCAATGTCGCTTGACAACTGACTTTTATTACGTCGGCCATCAAGCAGTCATAGACTACATTTGAATTAAGATTAATTTTTAGTTTGTTTATTTTTAGACTGCCAAAGATCTTCTAGAACTATAGTGATGACAATGAAAATCACGTTTAATAAAAGCTAAGAGAATATGAAATAATCCAATACAATTTATGAATCATCTTTCCCAATTCCAGCATTCTAAAATATTGCATTATATTCAATATCAGTTTTTTGCAATTATTCCTTTAGATATTTATTATTTTGATGCTATTTCAGCTTCTGCTTTCAATTTCTTCTTTATTTATTCGAAGCAATTTTTTATGTTTGCATTTTCATCCATTTCTTTTTACGAATGAATAACTTATATTCTTATTAGATTTCGGAATACTATACTCTGAATATTTGTATGCACATTAAAATACAAAATAACTCTTTCAAATACTCTTTTAAAAATGTAAAAAGAATCGTATGGTTCTTTTTTATTGAATAAAAATTGATAAATCTGCACAAAGTACAATTATTTTTTATAAAAATGAATTAAATATATCATCAATATAAGAGATATAATAATATTCTTTTTTTATCAAATTAATTCATCAATTGCTTTTTTATATTAAAAAGTATTTCTCAGTAATGCAGTTTACCTTTGCATTATTAGCTAGAACTTTTGAAAATTTCCCTTCTGCATTTAAATTCTGAATTGTTTTCTATTGAAAAAGCCATTAATTATTAATCTGTCTAATTTATTAATCTATGAAGGGAATTCAATAGCAGGTTAACCTTTTAATTCATTTAAATCACATGTTCTTTGATTATCTAAATCTTGCCATTTATAACAAAAGGATTTTCATGAGTTAAAATACGATTAAGAGGAAAAGTAAATGAGTACTAGGTGCAGCATTAAAGTTATTACTAATTTTTTTCTAATTCAGTGCATTACATTCCTTGATTTAAGTTACCCATATTAAAAAAGTATAATTTTTTATTGAATTTCTCTAATCGTGGAATCTTACAAGGAAACTCAAAGACTCGAAAGATCATTTATGTATTTCATCTTTTAAAGAGAATATCATGAATGGAGAGTTCTCCTGTAATTTGCACGCTGAAGAAATATTCTTATGCATTATACTCTGATTCCATGTCACAGAAATGTAGAGATTAAATTAGTGACTATTACCATTCCACTGTTATACCTAATGCACTCAAACTTCAATTTATTTATATTGTATTGTGATAGATGGCACCATGGGTTCTACTAATCCAAAGTGACCATAAGTTTTAGGAAAAAAAAGTGAATTGTTGGCATTCACGATAGCTCTCTCGAGAGAAGAGAGTTCTTTGTCCCCGAAAACGATTAGAGTTTAATAATCTTATGCTTCGTCGGTAGTTAGTTATGCAATGGGCAGACATCTTGTTAAGATTCGCCCTTTGGCGTCATCTAAGTATTTTAACTTCTAACTTTAATGTAATTAACCTTACCTGTTTTAATTGTTAATGTCATATAAATTTTGTTTTACTCGAAATAAATTAACTGTTTTTCTTAAAACGTTACTTCATTTCTTAATCAGTACCCTAGACACTGCTCCAAATGGGATTGAATAGGCCTTTTGTCCCACCCAGTTCTACATAAAGGCTTTTGTTCGTTGTCAATGAAAACTCAGAGATGAAATTAATTCTTCTTAAGACTATTTGTAAAATATTTTTAATTATTTTTCATCAAGCCCAACTAACGAATGTAATTATTATTTTCAGGTTTACTTAACGTCGTAATTTTCATAACCAAGCAGATACTATCTTTAAGTGATTGCTCTACTTCTTATGCTGCCAAGCGTTCCATAATATCCAACTGCATCGAGTACATCTCCCCAAAGAAAGAAGAGAAGAAAAGAAGATTCTTCTTTCCAATTCGACGGCGAAGTTTAATGACTTAGTAAATCGGAAAAATTACACTATACTTGAGAAACGGAAGACGTGTGTATTACAAATTCTCATAATAGAGAATGCCAAGATAAAAAAAAGTCATGATTTATGCAAACAAAGTTCACAGCATTCAGTAAACAAAAAGTGAATAGTATAGAATCCGTATCTTAATCTCAATATAATATCTAATTCAATTTCTTAAAGTATAAAAATATTTTATTTCTACCCTTTCTGCAATATATTATGCATTTTTGATATGGATATTATGACTACTTGAATTCTTAACGTCTTTGTAAATCTTTTATAGTCTTTGATTTTTTTAAATTCTTTATATAAAAAATAAACAATTTCAAGTAAAAATAAATTAATTTTCTAGATAAAAATAATGAAGTTGTGACTTTTTACCACTACCTCGTTTTGATTAATTTGAGTAATATTTTATTACTAACAAGTAAAATTTCTTTTTCAAATGGTTTGTGTTTCAAAAGGTATTTATATTACGTGATTTAGTTTAATAAAACTACGATAACCACGGTTCTGATTTCAAGTATTTTCTCACCTCCAAAAATGCCGAAATCTCACGAAAAACGTTTGGTAATATGTCATAGGAACAGGAAATTAACATGTCAAATGAAAATAAAATGAAATGGGATATTTTGTAAAATGAATTGAGATATTCTGGGGGATTTGCATTCCGCAAATCCTGAATTTACGAATGTGTGTCATTATATTTTAGTTATTTCCCAGATAAGTATATTATTTATATCTGGAGGTTTACAAAAAATCTAAGCGATTCTAAATTTCGTATTATTTCATTTTTTTCCCAATTGCTCTGTAATCCAGAATACTTGTTATATTATATGAAAATACAATTAATCCATTAGAATTTGTAATTCCAGAAAATGTTTTTTTTTAAGATTGATATTTTAAAAAATCATCATTTCAACAGTTTATAAAGCTTAATCGAAATACTATTTTATTATTATTGTATTATTAATAACTATTAAGTTCTGAATGTTTCAGGAAATATTATTACTTTCTCTTGTAAGAAGTATACAAAGAGATAATATTGTAAGTGTCAAAAATTAGAACTTGAAATTTTGACGAATCTTTACATTTTATGTAAGCATTTTTGAAGTATCTGAGCACAGTAGTAACAATACATTAAACCCGCAGTCTAGGTATCCAAATAAGCCGAATGGCATTCAAATAAGAGCAGCAGATAGCACTGGGGGAGCTAATCATGAAAAATTTCATTACGAGTGTCTCACGTATGGAGTATAAGGGTTTTTTTAAGCGGTCAAGTAAGTTGCTTATCGACATCTTCCCATCTCGAAGCTGAGGAGAGAGGAATTTTATACATAACAGTATCAGAACGAAATGAGCATATCTTCACTGTGAGTCATTTGATAAACTAAAAAAAATCCCTTCATCAGCAGGTAAGCAAGTACAAATTTTAATCAATAAAACTTTTCTTTTAAAATTCTTTCTTCTAAGTTGGCCAACAGTTTGTGACGCATTCTTTTCAACTGTCAACAAACGTCAATATTATCAGGAACAAAATAAAACAAAAAGGAAGAATAGGAAAGAGGATGCAGGGATCTTTAATATGAACGAGGGCTCAGCTGTAAATACGCTACCGAAGATTAAGAAAGTTCCATGTTCAGAATCCAACTTCATGAAAGTGTTTCTGGTGGGGATTTAATGCTGAATCTGAATCAGAGAGCCAAACCCTCTTCTACTGGATCGGCTGTGCTGGAAGGTTGGAGAGGAAGCTGCTACCAGTCAGCAGTTAAAAACTTTCCAAGTCTCTTATCAAAAGAACTTTTCTGTTTCTTGAAAATGGGCAGTTAATTGAATTAAATCATGAAATTAATACTTAATCTAAACTAAGCGAATCTTCCAAGTACGCATAACCGCAGATTTTAAAAAATTAAGGGGAAGCAAGAAGAAATTAAGAGATTTGACATTTAAATAGCTTTAATTTTTTTGGCGGACATGCTTTTATAACATTGTGCCTCATCATTAGCAGAACTTTTTGATTTTTCAATCTTTTGCCATGAGTTGAATATGAAATCTGTGTAATCTCTTCTTGTTGCACTGGATTCAAAGTCCTTTTTTTTAAAAAGAACAGAAACGCAAATTTAAGTTCAGCCAACTTAAGATTACATTCACGGTTTACATTCCGTTTTAGTAAACTTTAGGGCAATATCGATTTTGAAAAGCAATTAATATGTAAGATAATATTGAATAAATAAAATATTTAACGTAACATTTTTTTAAAAATTGTTGTTTGTAGACATAAACATTAAAATTGATTACTCTCTGCGCGTTTGAATAAATTGACGGTGACAGAAAAGCCAGTTTAACACGTGCCCTTATTTTAATATTTTTAAAAAAGAGAAAGTTTTGAAGACCTTAAAAATGTTTGTCAAATTCTTATTTCTTAATATTTTAAAATTGTTTTAAATGATTTTTCTATCTTTTGCAGCAAATGTTGGTATTGATGGTTTGACTCTTGTGAATTGCTTTTCTGGTTAAACCTGCAAAAAAATCCTGACCATATCAGTTTCAAAGATTAAAAAAGTAACTCTTAGACCTAATTCCATGTTAAAAAGTAGGATATATGCGCCATGAACAACAACAACAGAAAGATCCCGGGATAGAAAACACTCGCACCAAGAAATAACACAGCAGGATGAAAATGTATTTAAAATTTCTGGAGGTATAAAACAAAAACTGATAACATTGTAGATATCTAATTTCTATGTTTATTTCAAACCCAACTGCACAAAAACGCTATTTCAGCTCAATGTGATTAGTTATATTTTTTTGTTATTCAAATTATTACGTATTTACACGGGCTACGATAACATTAGATTATTCGGCTTTATCTAAAATTATGTTTTCATAAAATTTTTGAATGCAATTGTAAAATGATGATGACAATAACTCAAATTCAAATTTAAAATAACCTTTTATACACATAGAATCCTCCAACTTCTTTGTTTACATTGATACAATTTAATTAGTTTGCTTTTTTTGTTGCGCAACTTTTACTGCATTGATTTTATTTTCAGCATCGACAATAATATGGTTTGATGCAAAAGGAGTATCTTCAGTTTCATCTGCAATATCTGTGTTCATACGAGAACATATTGGCCATTGTAATTTCTCAATAAAAGATTGAATGAGAAACAACAAAACACTAAACTGAAAAGCTCCAAAAAATGAGTAAAAATAAATATGAATCTTAAAAAAATGCTAGCTTTGAAAAGTTCTGACATTAGGTAGTAATGAAAAGCTCAAAAAAGAATGCGGAACATAAACAGACACGCCAGGAGTAATAAAAGATAACAACCATTTCACTTGGAGGATTGATTTACTGAAAAATATTTTTAATTAACTATATGAATAGGAAATTGCTTCAAATTTGAAAACGAAACTAACCACGACTCCTTGATGTGAGATTTACCCCAATCGGAAAATTGGGATCTATGGAAAACAAACATTGGATCAAATTGAAAAATGTCTCTTCCAGTTTTAACCAAAAGTTCTAGAATGATTTTGAGTGAGGAAATTCCATTCCAGCAAGACTATCTTCAATCAGTCACAAGCTACAACCATTCTTTATTATTGCTTTCTGGATGTTCAATCCAGAAGAACCTTTAATCCATTGAGGAGGAGTTACTTATTAACGTTCATGATACGTCCGATGAAAGCATTGATATCATTATAAGTGAGCATGAAAATATACAAGATATAGATACAGGTAATTTTAATTATATTTTAAATAAAAATATCCATTATTCACTATGTCGGAAGAGCAAAGACAGGGAAGATTTGAATAGCTGATGGATATTATTTCGGAAGAGAAATGAAACAGAAGTTTGATCGTCCACTCATTTGCCAACTGGTTGATCGTTCGGTGATGAATGACATCCGCCAAAATAGTTGGCTGCAAACCAATTTTTCATTTCATTTGTATTTTATAAAATGTAATATCAGATCAAATGTATGTTAGAATGAACTTTCTTCCCTCAAGGAACTATTTGAATTGGTTTCAGATTTTCTTATTGCTAACCAATTGATGTTTTTCAAAGACGCTTCAACTGTTGCGTGGGAGATTTGTTTTATAATATTGTTTTAAGCTGCATGAGCAGTATTTTTGAGTAATTACAAACAGGCAATTATGGATTATAACTAACAAAGACCCACAAAGGATTTACCATTTCAAAATGCGAGATAATCTGATGGTGATTAAGTACATGCCGATGGACAGTCAGAAGAGTATATTCATTTTAATAATGCCATATTTATTCTGCTATTATTACTTATAGAGATGTTTTCTAAAATGATTTAATCAAATCCAGCGACTGAAATCTGAAAAATTACAAAATGTTAAGCAAAACCAAGCAGTCCTTTTTACTTTAAATATCATTTATTAATAATATAATTTAGTGGTGCTTGATATTTAAATACTAAGCGATACCGTTATGCGCCATACCCACTTTTGTTTTTTAAAATATTACAAAAATAAAATGAAACTATAATTTTTGTTATTGTCAATTAGCTATTTATGGAAAATGTTTTAAAATAAATTTACAATCTGTTAGACTTCAGGTGAGCGGTTGAAAATAAATTGGTCTTATTCCCTTTTCACTGTATGTTCCTCCTATTTTGTTCATTAGTTTGAGAAGGCCATATATGATACAGCAATATTCAAACAAAGGCTGCTATTTAAAAAGTCAGACATTTGAATCTAAGGTTTGCCATTATTCACTTATCTTTTTTGACTCAACTTAAAATCACTGCTGTTGATTGTCAGCAGGTTGTTTTTCAAATGTAAGCTGTATTTTGAACAAAACAGGATTTTTAAATACATTTTCTCAGGATTCATTTATTAGTATTTAAGAAAAGAAAACTAAAAAGTAATTTAGTAAAAAGTAATTAGTAATTTACTTTAGTGAAAACTAAAAGTAATTAGTAATGAAAACTAAAAGTGAATCAATTTTTTTAAAGAAATTTGACTTTTAAGAGTTAAATTGTTTTCGGGATATCGTCAACAAATATAAAGGGAACTCTTAATCTCTTTTTAAAATGCTCATGGAAACATCATGACAGTAAATAAATTCTTTTTAATCTTATTCATTACTCTAAATACACATGTATTTCTTGGGAAAGCATTCACATGTTTAAATCATACATTCATATTAAAGTTTCTAATGCTCTGTTCGTAATCATAGGTTAAAAAATAAACAAATGGCATTTTATGTAATAACAAGCTGTGGCTTCGTACTAACGACGATTCATATTTAATTTAAAATTTTGCAATATATGCTTATTTTTTTCTCGGATTGAGGAAAATGTTGTGAACAAAAATGTAAAGACTCGAGTTTTCTTTTGATAACGAATTCATATTAGTTTCTCTTCAACGAACTTGCTTGTGAATATGCTGTTGACGATTTTTGAAATGATCTGGGCGATGTAATGCAACGCTTGTGTTACGATTTAACGCCACTGAAATTCAACGCAAATCAAATAGAATACTTTTAGTGTCACTAGGAAAACAGTGATCAACACTTTCAGTTAGTGTGTATTATAAGTGTTTGAACAGTGTAAATCTACTAAGAAAAGCAAAATCTCTCTGGAATTCTAAGAAACGAAGGATTTTTATGTTGAAAAATTAAATAAAATTCTTACGAATAAGTTCATTCTAGGTTCTTATTATC
The DNA here is from genome assembly GCA_026289955.1 of Argiope argentata. Taxonomy (NCBI): domain Eukaryota; kingdom Metazoa; phylum Arthropoda; class Arachnida; order Araneae; family Araneidae; genus Argiope; species Argiope argentata. Next base: position 617,742 of record JAOUZG010044946.1, on the reverse strand, counting down.
TGATAAGTGGTTTTCCAATAGCATTTTCAGCTGGTTTAAATTCAATGTTTGGCTTATACAAAAATTGAAAAATCTTTTCATTAAATCGTGGTTACAGATTAATTGATAAAATAGTTTCAATGTGTGCATTCAAAAGGTTGATGATATTGATTTCTACTTGGTTCTAGTCTTGCCTTAAAGCGTAATTGGCATGTAAGGAAAAAAATTAGGTAAAGGAATAATAGCCCATCTGGTTACGCTCACTTCGCAGCCCGCCAACCTTTCCTGGGTTTGGCGACAGTTGACCGCTCACCAACACCTTCCAGGGTGACGAAAAGGGGAAACCCATCAGTTCAGACTACGCTATCGTGCGAGCTGGACGCAGCGATAGTTGCTCCTCTACTAAGCAGGAGACGAATTGCTCGGCATTTCTATCTTTTACATCTACCTCCTATTAAGCGAGGTTGTGATTTAAATATTGTTCTTTAAATAATTTAATTTGTACGTTTACATCTACCTCCTATTAAGCGAGGTTGTGATTAAATATTATTATTCTTTAAATAATTTAATTTGTACTTTATATCTACCCCCTATTAAGCGAGGTTGCTATTTAAATATTATTATTCTTTAAATAATTTAATTTGTATATTTGTTGATTTTCATAATAAACTGTTTTAAAAACTGCTGCAGACATAATTTGGTCCGTCGAGCCGGAGGATTATTGAAATATAATGACTGGATAAATTAAAAGTTTGTGTCCATTGAAAGTTGAAAAATATCAACAATGCCAACGACAGTGGATATTGCTGAGAAAATTAATCGTGTAAAAGGCGCGATTAAGGCCGATGTCACAAAAATGGAAACATTCCTCGAAAGTGATGATGAATATTCAGCATGCGAACTGGAAATTAAACTGAGAAAAATCGGAATACTGCAGAAGAAATTAGATGAGCTTCTTCAAGAATTCTTTTCGATTCCGGATTTGAGTCCTCTTCAAGAAATGGAAAAGGATTTTGAAGAAGTGGAAGGCCGCCTTGAAGAATTGGAGGTAAGAATCCCTTCTATTCTCGATTCTTTAAAATCTCCATCTATTTAAAAGAACAAATTGTTGAAAACATCAAAAGAGAAGTACGCTTGCCAGAAATTCCGCTCCCAACGTTTTCTGGAACATTTTGTGAATGGGCTACTTTTAAAACCCAATTAATTACGCTGGTGTAGAATAATGACAACTTAAATGACAACCAGAAACTGTATTATTTAAGAGCGTCTCTTAAAGGAGAAGCGAAGCAGTTAGAATCATCTGATGATACCTTTGATTCTCTGTTTGAGGCCTTAAAAGAAAGATTTGAAAATGAAAGATTGTTAATTGATCATCATGTTCTTTCCATATTAAATTATGTTAAAATACAGCAAGAATCAGCTAAGGTGCTTCGTCAGTTAATAGATTGTGCTAAAAAGAACATTCGGGGCCTTAAAGTTCTAAATTACGAGCAAAATAATTTATCAGAAATTTTGTTAGTTAATATAATTCTTCAAAAACTTGACAAAGAGTCAAGAAAGCAGTTTGAATTTACTCTAAAAACCTCCGAAGTCCCACAATTTGATTTCCTAATATCCTTTCTTGAAAAAAGAAGTTCTATTTTAGAAAGTGTTTCGCGTTTACCAGTTTCCGCGAAAGCGACCTTTCCTATGAAAAATTCAGCAGGAAAAATAAATATAAATAATTCATATAAACAAAAATCTCTAGTTATAAAATCAAGTAACAAAAGCAGTTATAAGTCTTGTATTTGTTGTAAAGGCATGCATTCCTTATATAAATGTATAACCTTTCAAAATATGAACATACAGGAAAGAAAAGAATTTGTTTCCACTCGTGGAATCTGCAAACTTTGCCTTCGGGTTCATGCCGGTTTGTGCTCTTCTAAATTCAAGTGTCAAGTTAAAGATTGCCAGATGGCCCACAACTCCTTACTACATGAGGGGAGAGGGTCACTAAATCAACCCACAGAAGAAGTGACCACCGACAGACCCTTTCACCCCCACAGTTCAGATGTCCTAGAACCTTCTTCTTTGATGGTTCGAAGAAGGGGGATGTGTTCGACCTTCGCTATCTCTCGATCGGATGACATGTGCATATTGCCGACAGTACTAATTTATTTTAAAAATGCGTTCGGAGAAAGAATAAAAATCCGATGTTTGATTGATTCGGAGAGCCAAGTGTGTGCCATCACTACTGAATGTGCTCAATTATTAGGAATAAAAGAAGAAAAAATAATTATTCCTGTTTCTGGATTCAATGACACTAATACCACCATTAAAAGAAGGATGGAAATAGAAATATCAAACTTGGAAAATGATTTTACTAGATATGTTTCCTTTTATGCAGTTCCTTCAATAACAAATTTAACTCCGTCCAAAAGACTAAACATCGATATTTGCAAATTACCTGATCGAATAAATTTAGCAGATCCTGGCTTTACGACGCCTAATAAAATCGGAGCTTTAATAGGAGCAGATTTGTTCTTTAAAATGCTGAGGCCAAATAAATTTCATATCAAGAATTCTAGTATAATTTTGCAAGACACAATTTTCGGTTACATCGCAGGTGGTAGATACGAAATCTCGGATAATAATCGACAATTTTGTGAGCTTGTAATAGATTCTCAAGATATTAACAAAACTCTGCAAAATTTTTTGAATATTGAATCAGTGGGAGAGGATACTCCTATTCTAAACAGTGAAGAGGAATTGTGTGAAAAACACTTTCTTGAAAATTATTCAAAAACACCAGAAGGCAGATTTATTGTAAAAATTCCTTTAAAAAATGATAAACAATTGGGAGAATCTCGGACTCTTGCGATTAGATAATTTATGGAATCTCGACGATTAGATAATTTATGGAAGCGCATTCGTAGGGATGAAAACACGAGTTCTCTTTACTGTGATTTTATGCGTGAGTATCGAGATTTAGGTTATATGACAGAAATTAAGGAAATGACTGAATCTGAACTCGCGGTTTACTTGCCTCATCATGGAGTTTATAATCCTTTAAAGTCATCCACAAAACTTTGCGTGGTCTTCAATGGTTCTGCTCCGACATCTAATGGTGTATCCTTGAATCAGATTCAATTAAACGGCGGTACTGTTCAACAAGATCTGTTTACCATAATGATGCGTTTTCGCAAACCTTAATTTGCATTTACAGCAGATATACGCATGATGTATAGGCAAATACTGATCCATCCTGAACACCGAGATTTGGAAAGAATAGTATGGAAAGAAGGTCCAGATCAACCAACAAAAACGTACCAACTCAATACAATCACTTATGGTACTACTAGTGCACCCTATTTAGCCACTAGAACCTTAACACAGCTAGCAGTTGATGAAAAGGATAATTTTCCAGACGCATCCAATGTTATTCAGCTGGATTTTTACATGGACGACATTTTAACAGGCTAAAATACCTTAGAAAACGCTAGAGAACTGCAAACCCAGCTTGTTAACTTACTTGAAAGAGGTTGCATGACTCTCCACAAATGTTGTTCTAACTCTGAAAGTCTTCTTAATAATATTCCAAATCATAAAGATTATCAATTTAATCACTCTAAAGAAATGAAGCCTGTCAAAACTTTAGGTGTTTTGTGGAAACCAAATCAAGATTGTTTTTCATTTAAAGTAACCATATCAGCTCAAAATTCCTATACTAAGAGAAGCATCCTGTCAGATATTTCTAGGATATACGATCCTCTAGGTTTAATTGGTCCTTTTGTTTCAAGAGCCAAAATTTTTATGCAGAAGCTGTGGTTGTTGAAACTGGGCTGGGATGACCCTTTATCTAAAGATGTCGCTAGTGCATGGATGGAATTTATTTTACTTCTTCCGTACATTGAGAAACTGGAAATCCCTCGATATTTTCCTTCTAGTGACAGAGTAGTCATTCACGGATTTGCAGATGCTTCTACTGCAGCATATGAAGCCGCAATTTATGTGCAATGTTCTAGCAACTCAGATGCTGTATATTTGTTGTGTAGCAAATCACGTGTTGCTCCACTTAAACCTGTGACTATCCCCCAACTGGAGCTTTGTGCGGCATTATTATTATCCAAACTGACACGTAGAGTAATAAAGGCTCTTGATATTGAAGTTTCTGAAATAGTGCTCTACTCTGATTCTACTATCGTATTAGCTTGGTTGAAAAAACCGCCGCAAGAATTAAAAACATTTGTTAGCCATCGGGTAGCCACTATCCAGGAGATGACTAAAGACTTTACTTGGAAACACGTATCATCAGAGGAAAACCCGGCAGATCTCATTTCTAGGGGTGTGTCTCCTGATTCCCTTCAATATAGTTCTTTATGGTGGAATGGTCCTTCATTCATTAGAAATGGACCAAAAACTGAAGAATGCTCTGTGTCTGAAACAATCACAGACAATGACTTTGTATGTGATTTAAAACAACCAGAAAAATGCACTTTACTAACTACATCTGAATGTAACTCTGTTTTTTCTCATATTATTTCTAGTAGTAATAATTACGTGAAATTAATTAAGATTCTTAGTTATATTTTCAGATTTATTTCCAATTGTAAAGCAGTAATGGCACCTAAAAAAGGGCCTATTTCTTCAGATGAATTTAAAACTGCTGAGGTTTGTATGTTAAAGTGGTTACAAGCCCAAGATTTTTCTAAAGAAATTGATATGATCTCAAAAGAAAAACAACTTTCAGGTAAATGTTATCTAAAATCTTTTAATCCTTTCCTAGATCATAATAATTTACTTAGAGTCGGAAGTCGTCTTATTAATGCTAAATTAGGCTATGACCAACAACATCAGATAATTTTGCCATCTAAAAGTAAATTAACTCGTTTGATAATGGAGCATTATCATAAAAAGTATTTGCATGTAGGTCCTCAAACTCTTTTGTATATAACTAGACAGAAATTTTGGCCAATTAACGGCAGAAACTTAGCAAGAGATGTAGTGCATAACTGCGTTATATGTGTAAAAAATAAATCTGCTATTGTAGAACAATTAATGGGTAGTCCTCCTCCAGAAAGAGTTAATGCCAGTAGTCCATTTTCTTACACAGGCGTTGATTTTGCCGGCCCATTTTTTATAAAATATAAAGGTCAACGTAAAGGTGCACTCCACAAGGTTTATGTAGCTATTTTCGTTTGTATGGCTACTAAAGCAATACACATTGAAATGGTGAATGATTTAACTTCTGAAGCCTTTATCTATACTTTAAAAAGATTCTTTGCACGTAGAGGGAAATGTTCTATTCTCTTTTCTGACAATGCTCAAATTTTGTTGGTGCTGGAACGGAATTGAAAAGGATACACAATATAGTTACATATCCAGATGATAATTTGAGTAATTTTTTGGCCTCTGAAGCTATCAAATGGAAATTTATTCCTCCAAGTTCCCCACATTTTTGTGGACTTTGGGAGGCTGGAGTAAAGTCGTTCAAATATCATTTTCGGAGGGCGGTTGGAAATGCAAATTTGACATATGAAGAATTTAACACTATTATTGTAGAAATTGAGGGAATTTTAAACTCGCGTCCCATCACTCCAATTTCTTCTAATATAAATGACTTGGAAGTTTTGACACCAGGACATTTCCTTATAGGACGACCAATAAGTACAATTGCTGAACCTGAATTAATTAATGTGTCAGATAATCGCTTATCCAGGTGGCAGCGGGTAGAAAAATTAACCCAACATATTTGGAATAGGTGGAGTTGTGATTATTTAAATCATTTTCAACAGCGTCAAAAATGGCAATTTGTAAAAAGTAATGTAAAACCTGGCATGATGGTAGTACTAAAAGAAGATAATGTACCCAAATGCAAATGGATACTAGGTCGAATAATTGATGTAATGCCTGGTAAGGATGGATGTGTACGTGTAGTGAATGTAAGAACAGCAAACGGCACTTCAAAGAGGCCGATATCTAAGGTTTGCTTACTTCCTGTTAAAACAGATAATTAATTGTATGTATTGTTTAAAAAGTGTAATATCTATATTTTCTCCATTATATTTATAAAGTGTGTTCATGTATTGTATTTCAATTGTTATTATTCAATCATGTATTATTTTCATGAAGCATAGTATTTCTGTATCTTCCACGCATGTTTGTATTTGATTTGTTACTAATTATTGTGTGGATTGTATTAATTGTAGTAAATTTAAGCTTTCTAATGCAACTATTTAAAAATTTTCAAATTTGTCAGAAATGTTAATTATTGTATACGTATGATGCATTCTGCAAGAGTTGGAATTTAAAATTCCAACGCGTGGCGGGATGTTTACGCTCACTTCGCTGCCCGCCAACCTTTCCTGGGTTTGGCAACAGTTGACCGCTCACCAACACCTTCCAGGGTGACAAAAAGGGGAAACCCATCAGTTCAGACTACGCTATCGTGCGAGCTGGACGCAGCGATAGTTGCTCCTCTACTAAGCAGAAGACGAATTGCTCGGCATTTCTATCTTTGACATCTACCTGCTATTAAGCGAGGTTGCGATTTAAATATTGTTCTTTAAATAATTTAATTTGTACGTTTACATCTACCTCCTATTAAGCGAGGTTGTGATTAAATATTATTTATCTTTAAATAATTTAATTTGTACTTTATATCTACCCCCTATTAAGCGAGGTTGCTATTTAAATATTATTATTCTTTAAATAATTTAATTTGTATATTTGTTGATTTTCATAATAAACTGTTTTAAAAACTACAGTCCACTACTTTATTTTACTGAGCTGCAGACACCATCCTTTGGATATAAATGTTTAAGGAACAGGTTATGTTTTTTAAGACTTATGATAAAAACCTTATGTTTTTGACATTCCTATTTTGAAAGTTAATGCAATTACTTATGCCAACTAATCTTTAATACTCGTTTTTTAAATACCCAATAATAATGAAAATGCAGGCTTTTTAATAGTTACTTGCGTGAGAATTTAGAAATTCATTTTAATAATAAATAAAAACTAACAAGAAGTTAATGTTTGATACATTTTTATACGGATTTAATTATTTAATAATCCCAAGTCCATTATACGTAGTATAGTGACAAATAATTATATATTGATTGATATTACCCAGGATGATTATCGATTCTTACTGAACAGGAAATAGAGATTCAAAAATTTAAATTTAACCAGGATTTAAACGTGAAATTCCTTGTTTTTTAAAATTTAATGAACTAAGTACTAAATGAAACTGAAAGTAGAGAGCAGTAATGGCATTTTGCGTTTCTACGGATATTTTTCCATTTCAGGCTCCCTATTAACAGAAAATATTGATATCCTTAGGCTAAATAATAGGGCAGAGAAGAACAATAGAGCATTTATCTCAAAATAAATCGACATTTTTCAGCACTTTTGTACTTAATGGGGTTTTTTTGTTACTTATTTAATCATACATTATATAAGCAGTTGAATCTTGCAAGAGCTACATTCTTTGAATTTTTTGAACAATAATTTCAGACAACTAGAACCTTAATTTATCCAGAACAAGAATTAATTCTATTGTTATTGCATTTTCTAAAGTTAACTCCAACAAATATTGTCTCTTCCATTTGCATTTTAATATTCATTTTCTTGAAAAATGATCAAACTAGATATGCTTAAAAACAAAAATTGATATTGCCGGATATTGATACCATATTATTAAATTGAAAAATTCTCATTTGAACTCTTGGTCTAATCTAGAATCCAAGTTCAAAATTTGAGACGGAAAAGGGAATTCAGAGGGCGTTAGGCTCAAAACAAGTACGAACTTGAGCTGACCCAGCTCTTAACGGTATTTCTTTACCAGACTAAGTTTATTTTAAATGTGGATCCCTACCTCAATTGGTATCTTGTAATAAAAGTTTTGAATCTGAAACTTTTATGAAAGTCTCTCACTTTCATATGATTCAAGAGCTTGGAACGAAACTGAATTAATTTTAAAAACTGCATTGAGGATTGCTAGCTGTTTTTAACTAAAATATCAGTTTTGGTTGGCGTTGTTTCTTCCAATGGTGGAAAGTTGGGGATAGAGGAGGGAATTCAGAGGGAATTAGGCTCACAACAAGTACGAACTTGAGCTAATCCACCCTTAAAGATATTTGTTTACGAGAGAAGGCTTTTTTCAATGTCACAGCCTCAATTTATATCTTAGAATAAAATTTTGGAGTCTGAAAATTTTATGAAAGTCTATCACTTTCATATGATTCAAGAGCTTGGAAAGGAACTGAATTAATTTTAAAAGCTGCATTAAAGATTGCTAACAGATATAAATTAAAATTTCATTTCTAGTTGACATTATTTAAGACTTCTTTTTTCTATTTCTTTCCCAATTTTAGAGTTGAGGTTAAATTTTCTGATTACTGTGAAGTTTCGAAAATGTATAATGACTTAAATTGAGTTATAACAGGAAAATGCCTATAGAGTTATCCAAAAAATTCTGCAAAACCAAAATGTAGTTCTTTTAAACATTTCTTTTTTACTAAATATCTTATTGTATGGGTTTGGGTTTAAAATGATATCGCTTTTGTGAACAAATTATATATAATAGAACGAATAAAATTTCATTAAGACAATACGGAAGAAAATGCAGTGCTTCCCATTGGATATTGTACATTCCCGTCATGAGCAAAATTACACCGCGTCTTGACGCAACTATCATGTGTCATATAGATTGCTATTACTTCAACAATATATCATACCTTTATTTCGTGAAATGTTCAGGAAGATATTGAATATTTCAGAACTGTACTTTCTATCTCTTGTTGTGCTATTACAAATAGTAGCCTACGAAGCCTGATGTACTGGATTATGTAGGAAAACTTTTTTTCAGCCAGCCTGATGAAATTCAACTTATCACATGTTGTTACAATAATTAACCAATGTTGAACCTTAGAACCCCTTTATCCTTTTTCAAAACGGATACAAAGAGTTTTCTACGTCACCATGACGTATTGAATTCCAGAGGTCTTTCTCCTGTCAATTTGATGTAATTCGGCTTATCACACTCGGAGTCAGTGTCGGACTAGAAGAGCAAATATTTTTTCCCCTTTCATATCATTGATCAAATAGACCAACTGAGTTCATATGGTTTACGTATCTCCAAAGGATTTCCCTCTCTTTACAGAAATAAGCAATGCTTTTTCTTCAAGTCCTAAACAATGCTTTTATTATCTGAAATCCATGTGATGGCTCTCCGATTGGAAATTTGGTTCTTTGATTCTTTTCGTATCTGCGGATCAATCTCTTATCACTTTTTTTCCATCCAAGTTTCACTTTCGTAACGGCGAAGGAAGGAAGGCAGAGGGACACTTATCTGTGCTATTTTGTGTGTGTGGTTACCCTCTGCCAATATTTTTACTTTTCTACCTGCACTTGATGGAAGTGAAGAGTTTCAAAATATTTCTAACATTATCTGAATGCCATTCACATTTGTGATATTGATATATGCAATGCTTAATAGCATAAGTATTCTTGTAGAGCGATCTGAAATTCAAAGTAGATCTTTCGCTTTCACTTAAAAATGCATAGAGGGTTTCAAAGATGTTGATAATTCTTTAAAAATAAAACACAGAGGGATCTCTTTAGTAATAAATGATTGCCTACACCAATGAGCAATGCTCCGTGCAGGATGAAGGCAATAGACATTCAAAGAAGAGGAAATCAGAATGCAAACTCATATATCATTATAATGATGTTTTTAGACTAATATATGAAAGAAATTGATGAGATACATTTCAAATGACTTGGATGTCATTTGAAATGTCAAATATTTTCTATTCAATTTATTATTTCGTTTACCCATTAATTTTTCATGTGAAACACTCTTTCATCCCTTCATCCTTTCTCTCCTTCAGAAATTTAGCACAGAATTTTCTTTTGAAAGAACTTCGGAATAAATTTTTAAATTAATTTCTCCAATTTAGATCTTAATTTGCAATTCATTATTGCAAATTAAGTTATGATTATATTATTATATTAATAATTATATTATGAGAGCTGATAATCAATTTTTTTCTAATTCATTACTCGAAGGAATAAAAATTATAAAACAAAATTAAACAATATAATTATTATTTCATCAAAAGCACATAAGTATATAAAATTTGAAAACTGTAACATAGTAAGCGGTAAACGAAAATCCGATTACGAAATTTCATCTGTATAAATGTGAAACAATTTAATTTAAATTAAAATATGCATAAAACTACTCTTAAACATTAAATTTAAAGTTTCAGAATTAACATAGTTATTAATTAATAAAGTCGCTTGGATATATAAGATAGAACGCAGTTAATGAACCTGTTTCTAAAAATATGTTTATTTTTTAAAAATAAGTTTAACCGTTTATATAACTAAAATGAATTTTATTATTTTCTGCATATTTTCAAAAAAGATTTTAAGGGTTTCGCCTATTGATACTTTCAACATTCGATCTTAAAGTAATTTCAGGAAGTATTTCTTGGGTCTTTTGCATTTAAGATTCGAGACTGTGAGTTGCAGTGCCAGAGGACGTTAAAGCAATTTGAATACTGCATAATATCATAATTTATGGTATTGTATTTGTAAAATATTTAGCTGTTCCTCACAAATTAATGGAAATGTCAAAATATTTGTCCTTTAATAACTCAATACAACTCATTAGTTCGTCGAAAATCAATGGTTAGGATGGGCACTCTAACAATAGACAAAGTCTTGTAATGCAAAGTCATATCTGTACCTTATCCATGAAAAAAAAATTGAATGAAATTTGTCAAATAATACTGCAAATGTAATTTTTTTTGTCGTAAATTGTCTTTGGAAACCAACTAACCAAGAAAATCGATTTTGTTTAATCTCAATTGAATCGCCTATGCATACTTCGAAGTTCAGGTTTCAAAAATAAATTATTTTTAAACATCAAATTGCGTTGAGCGATACAACCGTATTATGTTAATAGTTTTTAACATGTTCTGTTTATTACCAATATTACTCCTCAAAACAATTAGGGGAGCACATGGTTTTAACAGAATCACGCAAAGATGTCTACCAATAAGTAACATAAAATGAATCATCCATAAATTACAGTCTGCCAGGAAATGGAGGAAGAAAACTTTATATGTAAATCAAAGTTCATGACGTCAAAAACCAGATAAAGAAGATAAGGACAGAAATCGGGATGTTGCAGAAACGTCTGTTTTATTGCCGTAACTGTGAAATTTGATTGCGCAGTCTTTCTGTTTTCGAGACAAGCTTATGATAATGCCCGAACAACGTGATTTACCATGGCATAGCGTGTCATAGGCCGACTGGAATCAGGCCAAACACAACGGAGTGTCGCGGACGCTGTTGGAGTCGCCATAAGTGTTGTTGCAAGGCTGTGGAATCGATTCCAAGAAACAGGAAATGTTAGACGTCGACCAGGGCAAGGTCGGCCACGCGCCACTACAGCAACTGATGACCGGTATATACGGTTAACAGCCCGGCGAAACAGAACAGAAAATGCTTCTCAACTGCAAAGACAGTTGTTCTTGGCAACAGCCAAACAGTACGTAAAAGGCTTCATGGGGGAGGGCTCTATGCACGTAGGCCAATGGTCTGCATTCCGTTGACTCCACGCCACCGTGCGGCCCGAAGAAGATGGGCTGCTGAATATCGAGATTGGCAGCAACATGATTGGAGCAAGTGCTGTTTACAGACGAGTCCCGATTCAGTCTGGAGTGTGACACTCGACGTATTCTGGTATGGCGGGAGAGGGACACTCGAAATAAGCCCGCATTCGTTCGTGAAAGGTCCCAATACAGACGAGCTGGTTGGATGGTATGGGGTGGAATGAGCAGAGGTGGACGTACGGACCTGCATATCATTCGGAATGGTACTTTGACGGGCCGCAGATATGCAGACGAGATACTGCGATCTCATGTCATCCCTTACGCTGGAGCCATTGGCGATTCCTTTATTTTCCAGGATGATAATGCCCGACCGCATAGAGCTCGTCTGGTGGAGAACATGCTTGAAGCTGAAACAATACAGCGTATGGGATGACCAGCGTGCTCTCCTGATCTGAATCCAATCGAGCATGTTTGGGTCATGCTCGGACGACGCATTGCTGCCCGGCCAAGGCCGCCTGTGACTGTCCCAGACTTGGAGATTGCACTTGTTGAGGAATTGAACATTATTCCCCAAAGTCTGATCGATAACCTCATCGCATCCATGGCAAACAGGCGTGCAGCAGTCTCAGCTGTTCGAGGAGACCACAAGCCCTATTAAAACTCATGAATCATGTTTATTCATAGCCTTTTTTTATCGTTTACATGTAACCAAATTGTTGCCCTAAATAATCTTTTCATGTTTTTACCATATTTTCAAAGAATTAATTCTTAATTCCACATTGTTTTATTTTCCCCTCTGTATTGCGCATGGATACGCGTGTACTACCCATTGTATGCCAATACGTGGCTGTCTCGAACGGTTTTCTTGATTTTTTTGCTTTCTTCCCTAATTGTTTTGAGAAGTGTATTATGAAATGAGGTTCTATGACAACGCAATATCTTTAAAAAGATTGTATGTCAAGACAATCTATATTCTAACCGTATGTTGTCTTTCGCTATGTGGAAACTATTCATTATATAATTTTAGCATATTATAAACAAAATCTTTCTTTTTTTTAGATTTTCAATATTGGAAGAAAATATGGATTTGATGAAATTTTGATCACTAGTTGAATTTCGTTGTTTCAAAAATTCCACAGCTAAATTGGTATTGTTCAAAAGATCACTTTTGAATTTTAGAATGATGTGAAAATCATTTTCATGCAACAATATTTTCTGACATAGTACACTACAATCTAGTTAAATTTTTAGTTAATTAAAGACAAGGATAATAAAAGAAAAGAACGCTATGGAGTGCACATTCACAACTTTCCAAATGTAATTATGATAAACCTGATAATTCGAGATCAATTAGTGTGATTTGTTGAGGCTCCGTTACATAATAGTTTAATTGAATTTTGAAAAAGTAATACTTTATTAGCGAATAATAAAAATTGCACCGAAGCACACATTTCCAACCTTCAAAGTTTGTGTGCAGAATTTGGTACATTTAAGTTAAAGGTCCGATCTGTAAATATTCAAACAATTTTTTCTATAGTTTTGAAAAAGGAGTAATTTATGCCAAAGCATGTAACAATTGATTACTCTAAACATGATGCATACGTAATATGTATTAAATTATTAAGCTATCATAAAATAAATTCCTTTATAAATATAATTATAATACGCAACTAAGTCAGATATTTCTTCATAATATGCGAATAAAAAGCCATTTACATTATTTTCTTTCCATATTTAATTAGAAAGATTAGCTAAATAAAATAATTTTTAAATTCAACAGCAAGGTGTTTAAAGATGCGTACATAATTTAAATAATTATTACACGAATATTTAATTCAAAGTTTCATGCGTCGAATATTTTTTTAAATGTTATGATCGAATAATTAGGAAAAAGAAATTGTATTTACTTGATCTCACACCACCCGATTTCTTTTTAAGGGTAATTGAAACTAAATATTTCCAGCTCAAGCATAATCACGTTTCGATCCATAGAGACATTTTGATCCACCTGACAACATTCTTTGCAGTTTCTCCGGCCAATGTTATTACAGGTTTCTGAATAACAAGGACAACATTTCTGCTAACTAATAAAATTCTATATTAATTTGAACTGACCTCTGACATTTTGATACCATAAGATTTATATATGGAATAAAACAATAAATTTGCCTTTTATTGTTAGAAACAATCATACTATTAAGAACTACCTATTGTGTTTCATATTTTTTCGGATCGAAAGTTTGTGAATGCATTCTGATTTGAAAATAAGAAGTCCAATTATAAATAATCGAATCGGAAATTTACTTGGGTTAAAATTTGTGCAATAATGTTTTCATTTAAATTCTAGATATTATTTAATGCCGAAATTGGAAGATTAAAATTTTAAAAAATTATCAAAAGAATCAGATTAAAAAAAAGTTTGTTCAGAATAATATCTTAAATTATAAACAGAGTTCAGGAACAAAAAATTGTTACAACATTTCTTTGTTCATTTCCTTTCCTCCCTTCAGTTTTAAATTTAAATACAATTTTCTAAGACTACAGTTTTCTAATTTAAGTTTTAGTTGTGAAACTAAAATAATTTTCTGCGTAATTTTGAATCGAATCAAGAAAGAAATGTATAAATGTTTGTATAATATAAAGGAAGAAACACAAAGCAAATACAAATTCTTGCTATTTTAAAAACAAAACTGAAAAATAAGTACAATCCCTTGTATAAAGTATTTCCTATTCAAATTTCTTCGGCAATTTGTATCGAATGCATTTTTTTCCATTTGACTTTCATTTCTTTTCCTTTTGATTGTGTAACTCATTTTTGAATAAGATTACAGAGTATAACATCGTACTCTCATATACTCACATTCATTGACGGATGTTTTATTCAATTTTTATGATTTCGAAAAGCCTCTCTACAGAATATATTTGATAATATTTTTTTGAATACCGGGTGTTTATTCTAATCATGGCCTTATAGCTGATTTCTCAGCTCTTAGAAATAGGTTCGGGTTCCAGTTAGCTTGGAAAACCTCGGGAAACCTTGGAAAAATTCGGGTTCCAATTAGAAAAAAAGGCTCTCAATAATATAACGAATCAATGTTGTTTTTTTTTTTTAAATAATAACCGTAATATTAAAAAAAACATATCTCAATTTTTTATACTTCCGTTCCTATTATCATATTTAGTTACATAGACTTGACGCATTACTATTTGAAACATAAAGTTCTGCACTTTTATCAGTAAAGCTGGCTGAATTTTCAAATTTTCAGTATAACTATTTCGAGGTTTTACGATCACTCTGAAGGAGACAAACCAAAATTCCCTTAAGACATTCCCTTGAAACTGTCATTCTCTAGTTTAAATTAATGAAATAATCTTCCGATCTCGGCCAAGTTTTGTCAAAGAAAAGTGTATGTTTTTTGTTTAATGTTAATTCTTAATGGATCTAAGAATATTTTACTGAATATGGTGACTAAATAAAGATTTCAAGATTGTATGCACATTTATTGGTTCTAATAACATAAACCCTTTACAATATTTAGAGCATTTTTCCAATTGGGAATTGGCTATCAGGTCGTGGTTACATTGTACATTTAATATATTATTTCAGTAATTTTATTTACTATCCAATAACTAACGACAGAATTGCGAAAATGCGATTTTGTTATACAGGTATAATGTCTTTTAATCAAAGTTTCTGTATTCACATAATAAGTAAAACTTCTAATTTCATTTAACACATAGAAGCCTATTTTTTTATAGTCAAATCACGTTCTGTCTCCTCAAGAAACAGCCTCGTAATTTCTAAATTACATTGGATAGAGGCTTTTGGTATGTATGGGCTATTCAAAAAATTAGCTTATTATTGTGCATTGATTTACTGTGTCTTTAAATAATGAAATAAAGTTACATTTTTAAACAGGAGTAAATGGATGGCATAGTTCTAAAATGTACCTTTCAATTTTAAAATATTAGAATTTAGTTATAAATGATTATTTAAAGCATCATTAAAAACCCTTATTTAAAACAATAACATTATTTCGTCTATAGTCTTACATTATTACGTCTATAGTCTTTTAATTTTAATTATTATTTTGCTACTTTTTTATTTTAAAATCTTACTGTCTGAAATAAAACATAACTGCCATCATTTCATTACTCTCCTTATCAATAAGGAGAGTAATACTCTCATTATCAATAAAGATATACTCCCCTTATTGATGCTTATTACTATTAAGCGTACTGCATTTATTAATAATTTAAATTTAATAACTGCAAGCAAAAGAATGAATAAGTTTTAGAAACTCCATTTCAACCTCTTCTTTTTATTTCGAAATTTTAACTTTTGAAATGTTTTTAGTTTATTCATATATAACACATTGATACTGAAATAAAGAATTTTTACTCATAAATTGTATGAAAAATAATTATGAAATCTACGTTACACGATTCATATAGAGTGCATTGTGTTTTTAAAAAGCATCTGCATAAACTCTTTTTCTCCTCCATAAACTTACAATATATCACAAATGCAATTTCCCCGGAATATATCTAATTAATAAAGTTTTTCATACTAAAATAAAATAATATTTAATAAAGTCTGCAGAATCCAAATCCAAATAGAAACCAACTATTAATTTACCTGGCCAATTTTAATTATTTTAAGGATTTGGAATCTTTATTTTCCATTAGTATTAATTCCTCTTAACCAAAACATAATATGAATCTCTACTGCTGTTTAGCTGGGGAAAAAATCAAATAACTTAAAATTCAATCATCTTTCACGAGATAACCATTTAGTTAAATATAATGATCTTGTTTGCAGTGTGGTAAAATAAAGATTGGGAAATGTTGGAAATCAAAGAATTGTGGGAAGAAAAAAACTGTTTTCAAATAAATTCCATGTAAATCTCTCCAGGGATGCCGTGGCACAAGGTGTCGGGTCTAGGGCTTCATGCTCGAACTTCGATTTGAAGGAAGGACCGTCGTGTAAGTGGGAAATTTGCTCCGGCGATGCGCAAAAACCTGAAGAGGAGGGCGTCACCATCTCCGCCCCTCATTGTTGCCTTAAAACGGGACATCAATGCAACTAAAGGAAACAAGAACCTCCAATTCATTGCATACACAAAAATATGGTACATTTTGTAGATTCCCAAACTAACTTTCATAGAAAAACAGATGAATAAACAAAAGGTTTCAAAAAGGTTTTCCATATTTATGAAATGTCGAGATTGATCAGAATCTCAAGATGGGATTTTGACTGTTAAAGACTTTCATTTTGCTCAGGAGAAAATAACAAATTTAAAATAAAATTATTGAAATATTTTAAACAATTAAATGTGGAAGGGGCTAATGTGAATATAAATGAAATATTTTAATTTATATTCATATTAGTCCATTCTCGGTAAAAGCAATACGAGTTGTTGTATGAGAAGTTACAGGTGAATTGAGTGGATCTCAATTTTCCTGGTTGTATCATATTAATATGGGGGTGAATTACCTCTACTCCAATAATGGGACGTACCTCCATGATTTTAAAATAAAATAACCAGCATTAGTATTTAAATAATTCTGAGTTTTTTTCTTCATTAATGTGTAAATATCCTATCAACAGAAGTAATTTTAGATCCTAATGAAAGCCATGAAAAGAAAGTGTATAGGAGAACAGTATTACTTACAGAATACAATATTACAGAATCGCATTTTACTGTTAAAACTATATTAATTTTGCAACATATTTGGGAAAAGATCTGGAAGCAGAAGGAAATTAATTTTTATTTGAAAAAAATCAATTTCTCGATTTTTTTCCTTTTCACACTAGTATTCAAAAGGCAGTCTGTTATGTAAAATGCTTCTGTTTTAAGAACCCTGTTGTGAATTAAAAAAAAAACCATCTTAAATTACTTCCTATAATGAAATGAAGGAAATCTACACTGAAGTGTTTCGAAATGCCACCTTTCGGTATAATTTAAATTAAGGCTTTTTAAAATTAATTTTGATTAATTTGACGATAAAAATATTGTCGAAATAAATTGTCGATAAACCTAATTTTGGCTGGATATAAGCAAGTTTTAACAAAAAAATGAGCAATTTTTAGCTAATTTCTATGTAAAACTACTAATTTACTAGTTTACTAATTTTAAGTAAAACTTCGAATAAAAATTAAATACTCCTATTTATAAAAATTTATTCAACTGTTGATAATTAATAAGTAATTAAGAAATTGTAAGATTAAGATAAATACAGATGTATGGAGGTAGTTTTCGTATTTATTAATTAAATTAATTAATCACAATAATGTTTAGAGTTAATCTTTATCAATCATTATACTTCATTATTTATATTCTAATTTGCAGATACATCCGACTTTACTCAATATCATTTTATATACAAAACTTTTATATACACAACTGTGACGAATCAGGTTACATTACTATTACCAGGTGTACAAATCTATTTTGATGCGAGAATTCTGGTAAAAGCAAGGAAATTTCCAGAATACGAAGGAAAATGTCGTACTCACTAGAATATTTCAAGGTTAGGATTCGATTCACAATTTTATGAGAGCAAAGAAAAAGGGGCAATGAAATTTATTTTAAACGAAAGTTTTCAAAAGATAAATCATCAGAATTTTATCCCAGATGTCCTGAGTTCAGACGAAAAAAAAATAATAGTATCTAAGGATTAGCAGAATTGCTAATAATAAATAATAGTTTTCATTGTTGCTGATAGTAAATAATAGTTTTCATAATTACTAATAATAAATAAGAATTTTTTATAATTGCTGATCGTAAATATGAGTTATAATTCAATTGCATCGTTGTTTTCCTGACACGTGCAAAGCATCGAATGCTCATTCTCATGACAAAAATTTAAAAAAAAAGAAAAGAAAAAATGGGAAGCCGTATGGCTTAGGAAAGGTTTATCAATTCAGATCTACTTACAAATGAGAATAATCTAATCCAAAAATTAACGTCTAAAAAATAATTAAAAAGTCCAGGAAAATGAGATTTTTATTGCCACATTGTAAAAAATAAACTATACCGAATAATTTGCTCATAAGCATTTTACTTTAATTATATTCCATAGGCTATAAAGAAGATTGATTATCCAAATTACTATTTCATATGACCTGACTCCATGAAGGGAGTTTGGAAGCAATCCTTCTCCATTTTCCTATCAAAAATATATCTTTATTCTACACTAAAGCATCGCACGCACTTGTCGCTGGGAGTTCACTCTGCATGTATTCCTCCGCGCTCTCTTCGAGTCTGTAGTCTGAGCAATGCTTCGCCTCAAGGCCATTTTATGATTAATGGAAATGAAACGCACGTCACACTTAGACCACGACCTTCGTAATACAAGGCCTCACAACTTGTTTGTGACGTCACACGGTGTGGATGATTGACTGCCGTGAGCAGAATCCCCTCTTCCTCGATGTTTATGTAGGTTTTAAATTCATTAATAATTACTTAAATTAATTACTTTTATTTCATAAAATAGCTCATTCTTCCCAATGGTAAGACATTTTTTTTGTCATTCAAGATGATTTATTTTTCCCCAGCGTCAAAAAAGCAACAGAATGGTAGAAAATCTTAAGATCCTCTATAGCTTATTGACCATTTAATAGCATTCAAATTTTCTAAGATTTCAATCAAAATGCCTATCAGATATATGCATTCTGGTATTATTATTTGTTTTCTTCTTGTTTTGATAGACAATTTTTTATTTTATTAAAAATCCTTTTATCTTTTTGTTAAAAAGTTTTTTAACAGCTTAAAATTAATCATTAAAACTTTTATATTTTTTTAGTTTAGTGGTAGGTAATACATGCATTTCATATAAGGTAAAATAATTGTTTACTTCTCAAATTACTTAATTGATTCCAAATGTAATTTTAATATAAAATTTAAATTTTACACCAAATAATTCAAAAATAAATTACTTTAACATATGTTTTTTCATATTAAAAACTGCTTTCATTTTATATATTAGCAATTCATAACAATTTAATAAACCAAACTTTATTATATCTGAATTTACCAAAAAAGTAAAATAAAACACAAATGAAAAAAAAATCACACTATTAGAATCATAATATTTTATTTTCAGAAAGACAATAACTAAATACATTTGTTTTCAAAACTTTATTACAAATTTCATACAGACAAATGAAAGTAATTAAATAAAGTTAAAATACAAAATTACTAATAAAGTTAATTGCAATATTTAAAAAATTATGATAAAAGTCAATAACAATTTAAACCGATATTACTTGTTATGCTTGAAAGTTAATATGCAACAGATCAGTTGGTTTTAAGTACATTAAATGAACATTTTGCTTTTCCATATTTGATGGAGCAAGTGCCTCAAAACTTAACTTAAAACTATGTTTAACAAAACTATCAGATTCTAAGTTATATTTATCTCTTATAGTTAAAAATTGAACTGTTTTAAAGTTGGCTATATCTTTTACTGCACGAACTAAATCAAAATTAGGATAGGAGAAACATTTGCCATCATTTGTTTTTATTTAACCAGTTGTTTCTTATACACTTGAACAAATGAACAGGGTTTACAACAAAGAAGAGTAGTCTTAATTTATTAACTGGGTGACGATAACAATAAGATAATTCTGGTGGATCAATAAAGAATCCAACAGCTTTCCTATTAACAATTATTGTCCGTAATAATACCAAATCCAACAATGGTAAATTGTCTGGTAAATCCAATCCAACAATGACTTTTTTAATATATTCATGCAAAATTTTCCCCGATATAGAATGCACTGGCAGAACATGTACATCTTTATACTGGGATGCAATACTTTTGATCATTAAAACTTGGGCACTAGAAGCAGAAGTTTCAGAATCATATGACATACCAGTTACACAACCGCCTTTATATTCAAAATATTCCTTTATGTGCACTTTATCTAACAATAAAGTCACAATTTTGTCTTTCTCCTGCAAATATTTAATTTTCTGTTTTATGTACATCAAAAAATTTGAGTCTAGTTGTTCCAATTGTGGGCTAATACTATATTTTGAACACAGATGATTTATAGCATTTGAATAAGGCAGTAACAAATACCCACTTTGTCTAATGAATTTGTATGCACATGGTGCTATAGTATAAAGTAAAGATCAAAATATAATGTCAGATGAATACCTACGTGTATATTTATTATTTCCTAGAAAAGAAACTTGCTCCATCAGAAAATTAATTACTTGTGAGTTAATGTCAGAATTTTCAGAGAGAGCCTTTAACAAGTCACAAATTAACTGGACTGGGTCTTTAACTTCAACATTCCTTTTTAAATCATATATAAAATTTTCTAAATGATCTAGAATTTATACAATTGTACCCAATTTGCTTACAACAAGAGGAAAAGAAAAATTGCTTAGATTTCTAACCATATGATGTACAACATATGCTTGAGCTTCTAATTTGGAAGAAATCAATAAAGAATGACTTACCTTAGGAGCTTCAAAAGTGTCTAGATAAATAAAAATAATTTCTTTTTACACTACACTCCATGTATTTAATTTAAAATCTTTACATTTTAAAATTAAGTCAGAATTTTTTTCAATTTTTTCTATTTCATCCTTTTTTATTATATCCTGGAGATCTCTATTTAAAGCAGTCTTTAAATTGTCCATATCTTTGTGTGTTGCTTTATCCATTGGAGTTTATCTTCTTGCTTTTGATTCAGAGGAGAAGTAAGTGGGTAAATTAGGGAAAATTGTAGACACAACACTAGGTGCAAGCCTAGAAAAAAAAATTAAATTCTTGAGATAAAATCACAAACAGAATAGATGTTTTTTAAAGACTTAAAATGAAAGTTAACATATGTTGGACAGTATTAAATAAAATCATACTGAGTATTCTCTAATAAAACTAAATCAAAAAATATTCATTCATCCAAGACAAATCGTTCAACATTATGTTGGAATATATAAAACAATTATTTCTCAAGTAATCCAATATTCCATGTGAATTAATCATTCGATTTTATAAGGTGTGAAAACAGGATTTTAAAACAGTAACTTATTATTCTTTTAAAAGCGTCAGATATTTTGTGCAAGTTGCATCAATTTATAATTGAAGATTATGTATAAGTAATGGTTTTTAAAAATAACAATATATATTAACTGTTTTATGTATAATCTGATGACTTATAGAACAAATAAAAACTACATTTTTTAAGCCTATATAAAATTCACTTTGTTCATACAGCTATTTCTAACTTTACATAATATTCTAGAACAAAATATAAATTTATTCTTCTACAGTATATAGTCATGATATAGATATATATAATTAAAAATTGTTTTACTATTAATTAAATTATTTTAAATTTATGAGTGCAATAATAACATTAAATTACTTAAGTACTTCGTAAGATTTCAGTAATAATTATTAAAAATCTCTAATAAATTTACCTTTTGTACACCAGTGGTACTTGAATAAGTTCTCTTGTACTTTCATTAAATGCTTCTCTAAGAGTCAAAAACTGATTTTCTTGAAAATGTTTAGCACAAACCTACAAATACAAAACAACAAAATTAGGCCTATATCATACTATATTATAAATATATGTATAGCAGAAAAAACACAAAAACAAAACATTTTACTTATTAATAATGAAAGAAGACTACGAGAGGTAGCAATAAAGCAAAGAAAATTTGTATTTAACTGAAGTAAACAATAACGTAATTGGAAGTATAAGCAACTAAATGTAGAGCAAACAAAAATGACAGAAGATAAATGGAAATAGAAATTAATTTTAAATGTTTCGCTGTTCAAAACAATTAACTAAAAATTGTACCAAAAAAAATCAACTTACCTTACTATATTTAGCTGGAACGAAATTGTCCAGCTCTATTGCAGAGATCCATGCTCTTTTAGTGTTACCATCACTTGGAAACGAAAATAGATAAACACGGGGGCTATTTTTTGTGTAATTACTTTTACAATTGGGAACGCAGCAAGCACTAGGCATCTTTATTGCGCTAAATTAAAATTAATATGGTAAAAAATCATAAAACTTTCAAGCAAAACCAATAACACAATCACCGATCTTCACAACGACCACAATTATCCGCGCCTTTTTGCACTACTCGCCAACAGAATTCTTCTTGAAAGTTCATCCAAACTCGTGACGCCACGGGGTGAAAGCGCAAGCAGTTGTGTGGCCTTGTATTACGAAGGTCGTGCTTAGACGCGCTTTCTCCGAGAGATTTAGAACGATCGCTTTAGTTTATGCCCCCAGTGACAAAGTCACGATAACATATATACAATGTATACAAATTAGGATAAGGTATGAAAAACAGGTCTCTATAATGCGAGATTGACATAGGTATATTTATAGATAATGGTAGGATATACAAAATGAATAAGAATATTAATATATACAAGAATACTGAGAATAATAATATATGCAAGAACATTGAGAACAGTAATATATGCAAGAATATTGAGAATATTATTGTATGCAAAATTCAATTTGAGTATAAAATAATACTATAATACATGCTTCATTTATACAATACAATTAGTAACTAGATGCTGTGGAAATCTGACCGTATGGCCGCATCTAGAGCTAGTAGGGTTTGGTGGAATAGCAGAAGACTCTCAAAGATTGGTTGAGATTGAGAAAGTTGTGGTTGATCAGTATCATCTTCGAGTTGATAGGCAGATTTTACTCGATCACTTGATCCTGTATTATTAAGGGCAGTGGAAGCAGGATTCAAGGACCTCGTTGTGTTTATTAAAGTAGACACATAAGTCGGGTTAATGGTTTGATTGATAGAACCGCTTGTCAGAAGATCGAAAGGTAGTCGTAAGAGGGCGCCATAAATAAGATGTGCACCGGTAGCCTTAATATTTTCCATAACCACTGAACTCAAACCTAATAGTACTATTGGTAAGTGTTTTGGTCCTTTTCCTGTTCTCTTGTGCCTTAAAAGAATTTTAAAGGTGCTTGTGAAGTCTCTCAATTATTCCATCAGCCTTCGGATAATAGAAAATGTAGCGAATTATGTTGCAGGTTAGTATGCAAGTAAGTTACCCGAAAGATTTTGGATGGAAATTCGTACCTTGTTCAGTTGTAATTGTGACTGGACATCCAAATCTGGAAATACAGCCATGAACCAAGACTTGAGCAGTTGTTTCCGCAGTCATATCAGGCGTTGGGATTACTTCAGACCATATAGTGAATCTATCAATGATAGCCCTGAAGAATTGCTTGCCTTTGAAAGAAGGAAGAGGACCTATAAAATCTATGTATGTGTGAAACTGGAATCTGGTATGGCAAATGTGCTAATGGATTATTTTGCATGTCGCGTCACTTTAGCTTGTTGACGTTTAACATAGCTGCTACCCATAGATTTTATACACTCTATAGCAAAAAAATTAATGCACCAAGAAGGAGTTGTCCGATTAAGACGAAAATTGGTGAATTGGGAGACAATGTACAGAGTAGTAAATGATTAAAATCTCAGAACAATTGAATAATTTATTTCAGAGTTACAGTAATAAATTCAATAAGGTGTTGATCCGCCTTTAACCTGGATACAAGCTGCCACACGGCGTGGCATAGGCTGATAAAGCTTCCGGATGATCTCCTGAGGTATTTCCTGCCAAGTTCGCTCCAATTGTCGAACGAGGTCATAAACATTGTGTGGACTAGTAATAGTGAAATTAGGATACCCTTTCTGCTCTGGGCGTCTCTAAACACGTCTTCGATGATCTTCAGGACGAAGCGAAATTCGTTGCTTAAGGCAATACGTCCCCAGTCGGCATAATTCCAACCTGATCGAGCCATGTACCACTGTAATTTGACTCGGCAATGTGCAGACGTGAGTGACAGGTGGTGTAACGGTCGGCCAAGAATAGATTTTGCTGTCTCAACGGTCTGTGAATGTTCATGGTGGACACTGATGTAAGGGCTGAACGTCTGATCGTTGATTGAGAAGAAGTAGGAGCCGTGACAGCTGATAGGAAAATCACTCTGCCCTCACGATCTGTTGAGGCCCTAGGTCTTCCGCCACCATCCTGACGCTGAACTCTGCCCTTTTCCACCTATCCTTGCCAGCATTTTCGAATCGCCGCATAGCTTCGGTTCAAATGACGAGCGATTCACGATTTGTCCAACCGTCCTCTTTCAATCCAATGATACGACCTCTGTCTAACTCTGACAGTTGCTGATAATGAGTAT